>JAVKPL010000563.1:0-153420 GCA_032173675.1 Gastrolobium villosum
TCCATCATTGGACCTAGGAAGCATTTTCCTTGATGATTCCTTTTTCTCCTGACCTTTTTGTCCATAATTTTGAATATTTTTTTGCACACTGGAAATGCTAGAAGGACTTTTTGGTACCCATTTCATATTGGGTCTTTGAGGGTTAGAAATAGCATTTATAGAACTTTTGACAACCCAAACCAACTTATTTCTCTTACAAGAATTTCTTCTATGATAGCACAAATGAGAAATATGTCCTACTTTACCACAATAATTACATATAATGTGTTTGCAAGATAACTTGTTCTTTTCAAGCTCAACTTTCAAATTTTTGGCTTTCTTTCTATTATCACTGTCCAAACTATTATTTCCATAATAATTTATAGGTTTTCCTTGTACAAAAGTATCACTATTATTTTCATTTTCAAACATGGAATATGAGCATGTGGGATTATCAATTATGGAGAGTTTGGATGATAGTTTCTTAACTTGATTATCAACATCATTGTAATTTTTAAGAATGGTTGATGATTCACAATTCAAGTATATGTCCTCTTCTTGAAAATCATATATATTTTTCAAAGATTGAATTTGATTTTCAATGAAGCAAATACTTTGCATAGAAGCCAAATTTTTATTTTTCAAGTTCAACAAGCTATCATTCAACTCATCATACGCACATTGCAAATTATCATGTCAAGGACTATGATCAAGGTTTATATTATTTACCTCAACTTGAATGTCATCATTGTCACAAAGAGGTTTTGAGCTTCTTTGATCACTTTTGACCCCTTCTTGAGTGTATTCATCATCTTTTTCTTCTTGCAATGGATTTTGCTCTTCTTGCTCTCTATATGCATCTTTATGCACAGAATCATCATTGACAAGATAGATGGCAATAAAAGTATCCCATATATCTTTAGCATTCATGCAAAGTTTAATCTTAGCATATGCATCATCATATACACTTTTTCTAAGCATTTGCATAGCCTTAAGATTGAAGACAAAACATCTTTTATTGAAATCATTCATGCATTCTTCTATTTTCAACGAAAAACCTTCATCTATAACATGCCACATATAAAGATGAATTGATTGACTAAAAACTTCCATTCTTTTAACCCAGTATTCAAAATCCTCACCATCAAAGAATGGTGGTTTATCACATTCAAAGCCTTGCATTTTTTGTTTGATTTAAAATTAAATTATATTGGAAGCCCCAACAAGGATCTTTAACTCTAGGTGGTTAAACCTCTAACTGAGCACTAAGCTCTGATACCACTTGTTAGGAATGTGGCTTCCATACTCAAGAGGGGGTGAATTGAGTATTACAAAATTTTCGCAAAATCCCCCTTCTAGTTTCTAAATAATCATTTCAAGCAAACTTTGATATGTGGAAAGGTAATTTAGACAATCCATAATGTATAATATAACACAATTGTAGAATTTATACTGGCACATACAAGATATCAAAGAATCAATTAAAGTGCTAGAAATAAAGAGCTTAGAGTTTAGAGAATTGCTAACACAATATATCCTGGTTCGGTCACCACCACTTGTGACCTACGTCCAGACTGAAGCCGCTCAATCAACTCTTTCACTAACGGTCAAGCTTCACGGGTGCTTGACAAACCTTTACAATCTTCCAAGATTTCGGGTTCTTGGATACCTTTCAATCTCCAAGTTTACGGGTACTTGGTAACCTTACAATTCACTCCAAATTTACTTAGGTATTTGGCTACCTCTCAAACAATGGGTCTCACAACCCTTTCAACTCAATAATACAAGGAGAGAAATATTTGGAAATGAATATACACTCTCAAAGTGTGGATATACAACTTGAAGCACTATGGGTATATGGATTTTCAAGATATGAGCTCAAATATGTTTGATCATTGAAAGATATGAAAGAATATGCAAATAATAGTGTAGAAGCTCTCAAATCATCCTTATGATGTGTAGGAATGGTGATCAATACGTTTTAGGGTCATAAGGAATGTATTTATAGTGTTTCCATTGAAAACTAGCCGTTTATAGCCGTTTATGACCGTTTTATGCATTCTGCACAGTAAGTATTCGAATACTTTTCGTGTGGTATTCAAATACTTCATTTATAGCCGTTTATGACCGTTATAAGCCTTTTTCCTAGCAAGTATTCGAATATTTTTCGTGTGGTATTCGAATACTTCATCAGGTATCCGAATATTGCATCAGGTATTCAAATACTTTATTGACAACAAGAACACTGTTTCGTATTTTGGGCATAACTTGAGTTATACTTGTCGGATTGATGTGATCTTGGTCTCGTTGGAAAGATAAAAGAAAGATCTACAACTTTTATGAAGACCACAAGATCCAAATCCATCATCTTAGATACGAAAAATTATATGGAAGGCAGCAGCAAAATTAAGCAACAAATTTTAGGTTCAAATGTGTTCTAGCTTGCTTCCAACCACTTTTTGTGAAAGATCTTGACTTGATAAATATGTTTTGAAGTTGTAAAATATGTCAAAGATCTTTTCCTTGGATTTTTCAAATTTATTTCAAGTATATAAAGATTATGATTATGCAATTTGAAAAAACACGTTTACCTTGAGAAAAACTTTGAACTCATCAATGCAATCTACCATATACCCTCACATATATTCTAGGTCCTAAATATATATTCCAAATATGATTTTAGACTTAGCTTTATGTCTTGTGTCTTGGATCTTTTCTTGAACTTGATGCTTTGACTTGTTGGATATGACAATGCTTGACACTTTGTTGGTTTTGATCATTTTTCATCATGGTTAGTTATCTGTGATCTTGGTGTTGCTCTTCTAATTATTCCTTGTTGCTCTTGATCTAATGATCTTTTCACTTTGATATAACATTACTCTTCTTGTGTGGCTACATCATACATCTTCAATATCCACATACGGTTAATGCTTTTTGCTCTTGACCAAAGCTCTTCTCTTTTTGTTGTTGCCATTTTGTTATCATCAAAACATACCTTGTATTTACAAACAGGTCCGCCGATGCTCATGTCGTCCTTGTATTCGAGCTTCACAAGTCTGTGAACCAAGTGTGCTTTGGTATTGGAAGTCTTTATCTGTATCATGGACTCCAGCTTCGTCCATAAACTCGTATGTGTTCGTGAACTTGTGAAAGAAAATCAACATATGCAAAACCAAACGGAGCAGGAAGGGACACATATCTGAAAAATCATAAAGCAACAACTCCTCACCTGCTCGGATCTGAAACCAAACGAAAGAGACGACGACGGAGTCATAGACTTGAACAGAAAGGGACGGTGGCGAAAATGCAAACTTTAACAAAAGGGGATGGCGGCGAAGCCATAAACTGGAATAGAAAGGGACGATAGAAAGTTGGTTCTTTAAGGGACAACGACAGTAGGGGAGGCGAGTTAGTGTCGGCTTGTGCACAGGGGAAACAGAAGGGACGACGACAACTACGTGATAGAGGGTGCCTCTAGATTATGGAACGAAAATGAGTTCTTCATACAGAAGAGAGGCGTGATGCTGGTGGGTGTGAATTTAGGAATAATCTACTCTAAGGTTCGAAACTATAGGAGTAAGTGAGTAAGGATTACTGAATTAAGGAAAAGAAAAATTAGCGGAATTCAAATATAATAAATACCAATACCTTGTATCAGTTTTTACTAATCAAATCGAAAATCGAAAATCGAAAAATTCAATTAAGATATGCTATTTTTTATGGTTTTCGATTTTTCGATTTACAATTATTGATTTTTTGATTTAGTCACCGTAATTTGAATCTGTTTGGATTGGTTGATGAATACACATAAAATTTTTATATCATAGTTAAACTAATTATTATAAAATAATTAATTGTAAACTAATTTTCTATACGAATCTATACAATTCAATGACAATAATTCGGAAGACGTGTCAATGAATTATAGTCTTTCTATTAAAAATTGTTGGCTTATAAATTCCAGTTCCCGTCCTTGAGCAACATAAAAATACCGTGGCATATTCTCTCAGGTGCCCGTACAATGAATGACGCTGCATCCTCTCTCCTAAGTTTTATCATTAAATAACTCTACCCATAAACGTTTATATTTTTTATTTTTCAATTCAGTTACCTAGAAGGATCTTAACATTATCAAGTATTTTAAAATGGGGTTCAACTTCTCCTTCAAGAGGAAATATTCAATTTTGCAGCTGAGAGAAAAAGATGGTAGGGTTCACCTTGTAAATCAAAAAAAAAAAAAAATAATGCAAAAATCAAAGTGAGATTGACATGAGGAGAGCAATTTGGCAGCATCATAACAAATATTTTTCGCAGAACATAGTGTCGTTGGAGATGTAATTTGTAATATGTAAAAACACAGTTTAAGTTCAAATTCAAAAACAAATTAATAATAGGATTTATTATTTGTCCTATCACATGTCATCCCAAAATTACGTGTTTTTTAGAGTTAGAGGAATTAATGAATTTTTTTTATGAAAATTGATCCTTTAATGTAAAAAAATACATAATTATGTCATGCGAGAATATCATAATTATATAAAGATAAATAAATGATTATGATTTTTTAATTATTTATTTTAATTTTTTTATTACTATTGATTTATTTTCATATGATTATAATTTTTTATATGATTATGTTATTTTTTTTTAAGATGAGAAGTTCCACATACATGTTTTATAGATTAAATTGTTAAATCATTCATTGAAGATGATTGATTTATGCTGTTACCCGTTGTAATTTTTCGTACGTTATTGTTCTGAATAATTATTTTATCTAGAATATAACTGTTTCAAAGTCAGTGATATATTTTTTTAAAAATTAAAATTTTAATCGTGAAAAACTAACAAAATAAATTATAACTTCATTATTTGATATACATCCATATATTACCGTAATTTAGTCATTAATTTAATGACAATAATTTCATATTTTTTTTTCTAAAATACAATTTTCAGTTTAGAATAACAAAGCCCTTTTTTTATGATTAAAAAAAAAAAAAGAGCGCACATGAATGTAGGCGCCAAAAAGCATTTGCTCCTCTGTTCAATTAATAATTGTTACCAATTAAATACAGTGACTTTGAAGTTTGAAGTTTGAACGGTCAAAAGCGAAGAGAACCATGCTTCACTTCATGTTCATAACAAGAGTTTTTCTATTTTATATTTTTTGGTTTACCCGAAAATATATAATTGTTTTTTAAGTTAAAAAAATAAATAAATAAATAGAATGGTGTTCTTGTTTGACTGTCACCAGCGCATTATAGCACACCACACAAAAAAAGCAGAGAACTGTTACGCTCACACAAAACCAAACAACCCTTTCATGCCTTTGGATCTAACTCTCTGATCCTTCCATCATCGCCTCCTTCATTTTCATAACAAACAGTAGATTTCCTTTCTCTATGTTCCTTTGTTTTTAATTTCATTTTAATGGTTTTTACATCGTAGTTTTTTTTTTTTCTCCTGAATTTTGTTGTTCATCTTCTCTCCGATGTAACTGATGTTTTTGTTTTTTTGTATGTGTCTAACTCGTTATGTTCGTTGCTTTTGTTTTGTATATGTGGATCGACTTGTTTCGCGTTCGGTTACGGGGATCTTCGGTTTAGGTTTTTTGGGGATTTATATGTACTTATTATTTTTTTTAAAATTTATGTTGATTTCAACGATGATTTTACCGTTGGATTTGTGTTGTTCCATGGGATTGATGGATCTTTGATATTCTTTCAACATATTTTTTTTTTTTTTGCAAAATGGGTATTTATTTATGGGTCAAAATGGATTTGCAATTATTTATTGCTTTAATTCATGTTTGCTTTCTGAACAGTGCTACTTTCCTATTGGGTTGAGTTTCCATTTCTATGAACTCCAAATTTGCTTCTAATTAATGCTCAAAATTTATAAAAAAGAGACCTTTTTTGATTATGGTGAAATTCTTCATTCTGGCAGGTAAATGATTGGTTTTTTGAGCAGTTAAACGAGAAAGGGATTTTCAGTTAAGAGAAGATGGCGTCGGTTGGTGTGGCACCATCTTCAGATTTGAGAGAAGCCAGTGGTCATGCAGCTGCAGGTGTTGATAGATTGCCAGAAGAGATGAACGATATGAAAATTGGGGATGATAGAGTATGTCCTCCACTCTCTTAATTCTTCACACTTTTACTTTTTGTGTGTGTGTGTGTGTGTGTGTGTGTGTGTGTGTGTGTGTGTGTGTATGCTTGATTTTAAATTTCGGACCCAGTTACTTACAACTTGCTTTGTCTCGTAGGAAATGGAAGCTACAGTTGTTGATGGCAATGGAACGGAGACAGGACATATCATTGTGACTACCATTGGGGGTAGAAATGGTCAGCCGAAGCAGGTATACCTTCTCCCTTTGTTTTTTCAACTATCAGTTACATATGCGGTTTGAAATAATTTAACTCTTGCACTGTGTCGCTTGCTGTATTATGAAGCTCTGTGAGATATTATTGGATAGGGTGGTAATATCATATGGTGTGGTTTTATCATATTCTACACATTTTCTTTAACTGTCTATTCTAGTTTACTTTTTCTCATTTTTTTGATATTTTTGTTACTGTAGAGCTTATGATAATTTTATATCTTTCTTAATACTTCAGACTATAAGCTATATGGCAGAGCGTGTTGTAGGACATGGATCATTTGGAGTTGTCTTCCAGGTAACAATATATATCCAGTCTACTGGATGAGGTGTTACTTTAGCCTTTATAGTGGCTTATGATGCCTTTTCATCATTTGTAGGCTAAATGCTTGGAAACTGGTGAAACGGTGGCTATCAAAAAGGTTCTTCAAGACAAGAGGTATAAGAATCGTGAGCTGCAAACAATGCGCCTTCTTGACCACCCAAATGTCGTCTCTTTGAAGCATTGTTTCTTTTCAACCACTGAAAAGGATGAACTATACCTTAATTTGGTACTAGAGTATGTTCCCGAAACAGTTCATCGCGTGATCAAACATTACAACAAGTTGAACCAAAGGATGCCGATGATATATGTGAAACTCTACACATACCAGGTATGCTGGGTTGCCCTGCCTGTTTTCAGCTTTCTTATTGTTGTGGCTGTAACAATTTTTTTTGATACATTGCAGATCTTTAGGGCATTATCTTATATTCATCGATGCATTGGAGTCTGCCACAGGGATATCAAGCCTCAAAATCTATTGGTATGCCCTTTGCATATATTCTCTAATCAATAATTTCTTCTCTTTTTGTTTAGAGTGGCTAAAAGACAGAAACAGCTAATTCAAACTATGGTGTCAAGACTGTTGGGTGGAAAATACTAACTGCTTGCTTGTTTATGCAGGTCAATCCACACACTCATCAGGTTAAATTATGTGACTTTGGAAGTGCAAAAGTCTTGGTATGTTATTTATCTGTGTGCATTTCTACCTCTTCCTTCATTGATCATTCCTCTTCACTGTCCTGGTTTAGATAGTATTCTTACCTTTTTTCCTTATTTGGTCTGACCTTTGACAGGTAAAAGGTGAACCAAATATATCGTACATATGCTCTAGATATTATAGAGCACCTGAGCTTATATTTGGAGCAACTGAATATACTACAGCCATTGACGTCTGGTCTGTTGGCTGTGTTTTAGCTGAGCTGCTGCTTGGACAGGTTGGTGGCTGTTGAAGTGAGCTTTTTTTTTTTTGTGATTTAGTATGCTCAATTGAAATTTGTATTTGCTTTTTTCAGCCATTGTTCCCCGGTGAGAGTGGAGTTGATCAGCTTGTTGAGATTATCAAGGTAATCTGTGACATTTTTAATTTCTTAAATTATTGCTGCAATATTTTCTTTATTTGCATTGCATTCCCTTTTTTGAGCTTGATCTACACGGGTATTCTTGCTTATTTACATATTGCCAGTATCTTATGTAAATAATCCTTTGTTTTGATAGGTTCTGGGCACTCCAACAAGGGAAGAAATTAAATGCATGAACCCTAACTATACAGAATTTAAATTCCCACAGATTAAAGCACATCCATGGCACAAGGTATTATAAATAAATCTGTTAGCATTTCATGCTTAGTTCTGAAGCTCATCATAAGAATATATTTGAAACTCCTAATTGAGCATACTTCACTAATATATATTTGTTGGTTTTCTTTTACTAGATCTTCCATAAGCGCATGCCTCCAGAAGCTGTTGATTTGGTGTCAAGGCTACTACAATACTCCCCTAACCTTCGGTGCACAGCTGTGAGTATATGACTTCTTAGCAGACCTTTAGTTTAAAAAAAAATATTGTGCTTCCCTCTGTTATGTAATGGTTCTGCAAGTTTGTGTTTGGCTGTTTTAAAGTTTATAATCTAATTATTCAATGTTGTTTCTCATCCTCCGAGGATGTATATAATTTGTGTGCTTTTTCTTTTGTGGTGCAGTTAGATGCCTTGATCCATCCTTTCTTTGATGAGCTTCGTGACCCAAACACTCGCTTGCCAAATGGTCGTTTCCTTCCACCACTGTTTAATTTCAAATCTCACGGTATGTTGATTTTGGAATAGGCTAATGTGTTTATGTCACACCGGTTTTCCGTTTTCATCGATAGTTCTGGCTGACACTTTGTATGTTATCGGTGCCTGTGTACCAGAACTGAAAGGAGTCCCAGTCGAGATTTTGGTGAAATTGGTTCCAGAGCATGCGAGGAAGCAATGCCCGTTTCTTGGCCTTTGATGTGTCAGTGAAATGTAACAAAACTTCAAGTGTTGTTTCCATATGAATGCTGCGCGTTCCCTCTATTTATGATATGATATTTGTTCGTATTTTTGTTGTATTCGGTTGCCCTGTAAAAGCACTGTATGGGTATTCAGAATGCCCTGCTTCCTGTATCACAGCAGATTGTAACATGCAATAGAAAACCAATGTCTGCAATTATCTAAACTTTGTATTAGTATATGTTTTTTGTTGAAACAATGATGGGTTGTTGGTTTAATTTAGTTATGCTTGGCATGATGGTTGGAAGTTGTGACGGCCTTATCTGTCTGCATATGTTTATTTTCCCCTCCTCTATGTCGATAATCTCTGGCGAAACTACATGGGACCAAGTCTTGGTGATGATAGTCTTGAATAGATTGCTGTATTGAGGAATATTAATCTCCATGAATGAAAGTGATCGTTCTTTGTTTAATGGAACAGTCAGAATGACTTGAGCTTTTTTATTATTTTCGGGGTTGGAGGTATGAGAGGACTTGTGCCAATATTGTTGAAAAACTTGGATATGCAGGCATGACTCATGGCTACGGTACAAAGACCATGTACCTACACATCTGAGCAGGTTAAGGTAGTTGCCATTTATACAAAAAGAAATTTAGTTAGCCAGTGAAAGACATTGTATTGGCCTTGTATATCCAAACTGTTTAATTTTTTTATTACTCCTCCCTTTCTTTTTGCGGTAAAAATATTCTTATCAATTGAGACTAAATGACTTTCTGAGAAAGTTCAAGGGAGCACTTTCATATTGGGAGAAATCCATTTTGTGTTGGCTCAAGAGTTGAATCCCAGTAATCAAACTTGACTACTTTTTTTTTTTTTTTTTTGGTATTCAAACTTGACTACTTTGATTAAGGGGTCTAAGGTTATTTGGTGGTGGTTTTATATTGTTGTTCTCTTTGATTTTAATGAAATTAAAATACTACATTTTCACCTCATGTTATGTTCTGTTTTATATTTAAAATACATCACGTATAGAATATAATTCAAATATTATGTTTTGTTCTTTTCTAACGTAATATTGTGCTTACAACTGTCTAAAATTATCATATGTTAAAAGTTTTAACATATATTTAACATGATTAATTCTATATAAATTAATCATAAAAAATAAGAAATTTTTTTTTTTCATTTTAAATAACAAAGTTATATCATTTTAATGAAATTATTTCATTTTGGTGTGTTTTTACATTCTTATGAAACACATCAAAATGACAAAAAGTTGTGTAATTCAAAATGACATTTTTTTTTCCAAAAAAAATAAATATTTTTAGAGAAAAATATTTATCATTTTAAATGACATAAAATTATGTAAATGAATTCAAGAAAACACAGACAAAAAAGAAGAAAACATAAGGCAAAGAAAGTAATGGAGAAAAGACAAAGATGAAGATGGTGGAAAAGTTCAAAATAATGAAAATATCTTTAAATTATTTTTTTATTTAAGATTTAAATTAAAAAAGAAATAATAATGTCCATTTATAACACAATTATATTTTTTAATTTTTTTTTTTATAAAACAACCTTTATCAAATATTTTTTTTTTAATTTTGAAAATCAAAAAAGTGTTTTGGGAAACAGAATTCAAGCTGGCCTAATTTTTTTTTTTTTCTCTTCTCACTATAGTAATATCCACTTATTCCTATGTAAGTGTGTTAGAGAAAAAAGTTCTCAATATCTTTTTCCTTTAAAAGTTCAATGTACATTTAACGCCATTAATTTTAATTAAATTAATCATAAAAAATATTTATGCTGAAAATATTTAAAACATAAATAAAGAAGAAAACGGTGAAATGCTAGTTTGTATTTGATATAGCAAGTGACTTTTGGAGCATTAGCTCTGAAGAGAAAGGCATCTGAAAGAGGGGGAGAATGCCAACGAGGAAGTATTACTGCGATTATTGCGACAAGCTATTCCAAGACACACCAGCGGATCGGAAACGACACATTCGAGGTATTCAGCATCAACAAGCCAAAGCTCGTTGGTACGATTCCTTCAAACACCAACAACCTATTCCGCCACCTAAACCCCTTTGCATTCGTTTCGTCAATACAGTAAGTATGAATCTACTTTCAATATTTACAGTCACTCACCACAACTAATTGTTAATTATCAATCTATTCAACTGATTTTTAATTCACTCTTATTTTTAGGGATTTTGCAATTACGGAGACTCTTGCAAATACATTCATCCCAATGCCTACAATAAGCAGCAGCCACAACCATTGATAACCACTCCACCGATTGGTCTGTAATATTGTTTCTTTATGGTGTTGAGTTTTTTCATGTTCCATTTCAGTTGTAATCAAATGAAAACAACATACAGTAAATTATTAAATTTTGTTTTGTAATATGATGTGCAGGGAATGTTGTACAAGATAGTATGGGAGTGTCATGGGGCAATCTACCACTGTCGCTGCAGCCTCCACCTGAGGGTGGCTATCCCTCCCTTCCCTTTGTGGATTGGGGATAGATCGATTTATACTAAAGCCTCATGTTTCTAGGCCCTTTTGGCTGGTTTGTTATGCTTGTAGTTGTGTGTGTGTACCAAAGACTACTGTGTTTCATGAGTTTTTTATTTTTTTTAATTTGTAATGCAATTCTGATTTTCTCCTGTCATGCACTGATCGTCTGAATTTGTAGTTTTGATATTTCAAACGCTTAAATTATGATCAAATCGATTATCTATCTTCATGCTGAGCGTATTCTAATGTAATTTTTAATATGGTTAAAAAAAGAAAAATTGCCCTATGGTAAAGTCTGAATATGATATTTTCTGCCTTTTTGGGGGTACAAACTTAACTTTAAAATAAAATTTATTATTATTTAAATGTTGGAGATATTGTTTCTCCTATTGTATGAGATAATGAGTATCATATAAAGTCAAAAAAGTAAATCCATTAAAAAAAAGAGAAAGAAAATAAATAAATCTCAGTAACTTTTATGTTAAATGTAATAAATTATCATATACCATAGACATGATAATCCCTTAAAGGGGGCATTGTTTTTACAGGAGAAACAATTTCCTCTCCAACAATCTCATAAAAATTATTTCATAATTGTTTTTTTTTTTTTACATATGATAGTGATCCCAATGTGCTTGTTTCTATACGATGAGATAACAAGGAGACATGTATTTCGCTATTATGATATCCACTCAATAATGGACCATAGATCATCTGTCTTACACATTTGATGTGGCACAATTTAATTTCAAAACATAATGGGGTGTTGAATATTGGTCCAATTGTTGCCCAAATGTTCAACAGTATGTATTTCACATGGGAAGCTAATTAAGGAATGATTAGTGTTTTTTTAAAGGAAATGATACTCTCATGTCATATAAGATATCTATTTTATGTCATACACTCGTAGAATTTCGTGCCAATTTTTTATTTTCTTTTTTATTTTCTTTTTAAATCGTGAACCCCACATATTTGTGGCACCCACATGAGATTAGTAAACCCCTTTTTTAATGACAAGCTAATTAAGGAATGGAAATTAAGGGAAAATAAACAAGTTAATTTAATTACTAATAGTGTTAAATATGGACTTAGATAAAAAAAAATCACAAAGATAATTGATAAAAATAAAAATATAGAAATGTAACTGATGAAAGATTAAATCACATGAGATTAAACTTTTCCCTACTAAGAACAAGGAGTTTGATATTTTCTTTCCATTATTACTTGCGGTGTTTGTGTGTAAAGGAAGATATTGTAAGCAAAACTAAACATTCAATATTTTTTTGCTTTCTCTTTTGACTAGATTATTCAACATCTTCACCTAGTAAAAGAAAATATAATAAGGCATACAATAAGGTATCCATTAAAAAATTTAGGTGAAGACGAGGCTACTATATAAGAAACAATTATGCTTCATAATCATATCGTATTACTTTTATGTATTTTTCTTTTAATAATAAAATCATTTAACTTTTACCAAAAAAAGAATCATTTAACTTTATAATTTGTTACGCCACAAACTTGGAAGAATAATACGCTATTTTCGTTGCCTGACCAAATTAAGGTGAAAGCAAAAAGATCGCAAGCAAAATACATTTTAAACAAGTTACAAGAATTGGGTAAGTGGTGAAAATTTGGATAATTTGCATCAGCTAATGAATGTCATTATCAAGTAAAGGGTCTTCACTCTTCAACAATGATTTTAAGCTTTTGCATCACACTTTGGGGTTTTCTTTTCATCATCAACAAACTGAAAAAGATGCCTTAGAATAAAATGGATGTGTAATCATACCAATAGGAAATTAAGGTTCCAGTATCCCTTATTTGATCACCACCTTCTCCTTTACCTGAGGTTGTTAACTCAAGTGTCAATGCACCTCCTGTTTTCAATGCAAGATCTTTTGGTGAGGTTGGGGATGGTGTCTCTCATGACACACAAGCATTCAAGCTGGCTTGGAACATGATTAGAACCATTTGTATCTTAACTGATCATGTGATTTTCCTCTACACAAATGAGTTGGTGCAGCTTTAACCCATGGGTCTTCACTGGAACAAGATGGGGGTGTACCTACAAGACACTCTAATGCGCAAGTCAAGTTTTGTGTAAGCAGGTTTATTCAGGTAGAAGAAGATATGAACCTTTGGATTAACACATTTATTTATATAGTGGATAAATGACCAGGTTGGGAGATGCCTTTCTTCATGGTGAAGGCAACGATCTCTCCTTATTCGTTCTTGTGGGTGGCTTTGTGATAAGCTTTGCAAAAGTGTCTTGGAGGTGAAATTTGCTTTGCGGTGAAGTTTACTAAGGAACTTGCTGAGATAGAGTATAACTGTAGCAGCCTTTGTTGACTGAAGTACTTGCTTAATGGTGAAGGCTTTCAATGTGGGCCTTATATTTTCAATATTTATTGCAGATCAGGACACAACATGCCAAGCTGAAGAATCAGGAACTCTTCTAGTTCCAAATGTTCATATATTCATCGTACAGTCTACTATATTCACAGGGCCTTGTAAATCTGGCCTCACTCTTTAAGGTAAATTTAGTGTGCCACGATGCTATGCCATTAAAGCATGTGGTGTATTTATATGTTACCACTAACCTTTGGCTAAATTCTGATAAATTTTCTTCCTTATTTGCTTCTTGGATGACCAAAGGTTGATGGTAAAGTTATGCCTCCTGGTGGACCTGATTCATGGCCAAGGAACAATGGCTAGTTTTCTGCAGAATCAATGGACTGCCAATGCAGGGTTATGGTCTTACTGATGGCAAAGGAGAGAAATGGTGGAAACTTCCTTGTAAACCTCACGTAGCAAACATTGTTCTTATGTTATTTACCTTCTTGACACCATACTACACTGCTGGTAGTTATTTTCTATTAATTTTAGATTTAACAGGGAACTAATGGAACAAAAACAGCCATGTTCATGTAATAGCCCAGTGGTAAGTCTGCAGAAATAGTTGCATGTTGTTAGGTATTGTGTTTTTGGAAATATTTTAAGAGCAAGAAACCTGAAAACTTGTCATTGACTTCTCTGATGCAGGCCAACGGGTTCTTTATGAGCTCCAATTTCATAGTCTAAGGACTAAAAATCAAGAACAGCCCTCAATTCTATTTCGGATTTGAATTTGCATATTTTATTATCTTTTCTTGTTATTTTTAAGTTATTTTTAAAAAAATAAAAAAATAAATCAAATTTTCAATTTTTTTGTGTCAATCCGTATGACCTGAAAGCTGTGGTAAGTGGTGTTCGAGTTTAAATTTTTTATCCATAAACAAAAACTTAGTGTTCGGATTTGGAGACCAAACTATGTGTAGGTAACTGATGGATTTGTCTTAAATTACTGAAAAACTAAATTAGATTGGTCTCAAATAAACCGAAAGACTGAATTATGTCACATTTATCATCCAATTACCATGTAAGGTTAGTCAACATTCTATGTTATATATGATTCCCCCCAATATAAAAATAAAAATTGCCACGGATTTCTTTATTAATCTCTTGGATCTGAGTTCTTCTTTTTACCCCTCTTTTTGTTGGAGGATGAATTGGTTAAATCATAAATTTTCCCTCAATTATTTCGTATAATCTCAACACACTGGCACGTAAGACGATAGGAAGTAGTTAGTGATTAAAAAAGAAACTTCCCATTAGACTTTGTACGCAGCCTTACTCTTATATATTTGTAAAGAGATTATTTTCCAGATTCGAACACGTGACCTTTCAGTCATATCACAAAGAAGTTGTTAGTGAATAACTGATAAAAATCAACTACAAATGGTTTTATCAGACCTTGGAATAGCTTCCGCAATCTATTGAATATCCAAGGAAAAATAGAGAAGTTCATTCAAGGTACAATGAAAAACAATAGCAGTATTAAGGAAAATGAACATTTACTGACAAGGTAACACTGAAGATGTCAACTTGTCCGTCTTGACAATTTGCTGAAGCTTTTAATGAGAAACACTTGCCAGTGAAAGCAAATGCCTCTGCTACATATGACATTTTCAATAAACAGTTTCCATTTGAAAACAATATTCTTATTATTATAACATTTCATTCAAGGTACACTCATCCAGTCTCATAAGCATGGCAAGACCAGAACAATTTTATATGAGCCAGATGTTACTTACATATTGAAGCAAGTGACTCTAACAAGGAAGCAGCAAATTGCATTTGGATCTCTTCATCAATTGTAAAGAAGAGTGGCACGTGCACAAAAAGGGATTTGATCCCGTTTTGCTCGGCAAAACGAAGGGAATGATAGTAAACGTAGTTGCACACAAACCTGCCCGCATCATCAGATGTCATTACATCATAACCCTTCTTTGCCAAGGCCTTGGTTATCTCCTCCACAGGAAGGCAAGTCTACATAAAGTTAGGACATAAGACACAAAATCATATGATAGATGAAGACAGGGATAAATCATTATGCCAAAAATTTTATACAGCAATTATTATGTCATTTGCTTCATGTTGTCTATATGCATGTACCTATACATGCCTTCATCAAGAGGAACTGATAGATAAAACAAACATTTCATCTATACCTCCTTACTTTTAAGTTTTGATTTTGACAAATGAAGAGCACAAAATTTCTACATGCTATGGCCCCAAAGACAATTGAAAAGTCTGCTAAATGATACTTAAAATATAGGGAAAAGTTACCATCATGTAACTGGAACCAAACCAATTTTTCCTGCTGAAAGAACAATCCATGTGGGTCCCATTCATGTAATAAAAATAAAAAACAAAAGGGGCTGGTGCGGAAATCAATGGGTGAGCTGGTAAGATTTTTTACATCCTATTACATAATACTAGTTTTCCCCTAAAATATAATATGAAATCACCAGAGTGTAAAACAAAGGGCCGATCCAGTTCAAATAGCCACTTCGTGAGTGTCCGGGGAAAGGAATACTCTAGGCGGTCTTTCCCCTGCTTTTTGCAGAGAGACTGATTCGAACCCGCGACCTGACACACCACGGCAAACAAGCTTACCGCTGAGCCAAGCCGGCCCTTCTCACAAGAGTGTAAAACGATTAAACAAATAGAAGCACCTTAAAATACTTGCAAGGACACAATATAAATGATCTTCTACATGAAAAAAAAAAAATTAACTTTAACATTACTATCTTAGGGCTAAACATTAGTTTAGAAATTTAAGTGTAAGAAAAATCAGTGATCTAATTTACCTCCCGTGTTCGTGAAATTGCACCATCTGCAGGAATAATGGGGACTTTCTGCAACATACAAATTTTGGAAGTTTAACTAAAGTAGAACAATGTTCTTTAAGATCAGGTGTAAAGGTTTGATGAAAGCAAGTTTAAAATGCATCCACTATTCCAATCTGTTAGAGAATAATATAAAGCCTTAAAGGTGTTAGGTGAAGGCCTTTTTAATGATTTATATTAATCTCTAACACAATCTAACCTGGGGCTTCCATCCCATTTCATCGGGGCAACGGAAGGTAGCCTCATTGACAGCTTGACGCTCTATAGCAAACCTTGTTGCACCACTGTTAACTCCAAAATGCAGCTGAATAAACATAACCATAAACAGCCAGAACGTAAGGTTCATGGATGTATAAATGAAAATATAATCAAATGACTACAAAATACAGAGTTAAGATAGCTTAATCCAACCAAGCCAAGTCCTATTCAACTGGGTACCTTCTAACCATTTTTCAAAGGGTTCTTATTCTCATGTCTAAGACTTGATCTTAAGACCGTCCACCTTTCACTGTGATCCTTTTTAGTTCATCCTTAGCATTACTGTTAGGGTACTAAGAAAGAAAGTCCAATACAAGTTTCATTTTACTTCTATGCTAAAATTTCAGCTGAACATATATCCAGAAGCTTTAAATATTAAGACACTAATAATTGCATAGTAGCTTTTAAGGAGAAGACTTTATCAGAGTAATAGTCACAGATCATCCAATGCTACGGTCAACCGACTCAACACTCAACCTTATTCACTTCAAGTCATCAGAAAAATATTATGTTCGTCTGCAGTTACTGCAAACTGCAATTAGTGTAGGCAGGGGAACAAGGAATACAATTAAATAGTCTTGGATTGATCTGTCTACCATGTTAGATGATATTGTCTCACATTTTTTGTTTTGTTTTAATTGTAAGAAATTGAAGGGCCGGCTTGACTCAGCGGTAAGCTTGCTTGCCGTGATGTGTCAGGTCGCGGGTTCGAATCAGTCTCTCTGCAAAAAGCAGGGGAAAGACTGCCTAGAGTATTCCCTTCCCAGACACTCACGAAGTGAGTATTTGAACTGAGTCGGCCCTTTGTTTAATTGTAAGAAATTCACCCGAAAATTCATTGAGATATAAAAATCTTGATCTGATTACATAAATGAGAAATTTAGATGGATTAATAAAAGAATACAAACTGTGAACCTACAAATCATGTATAAGGGAAACTCACCCAGATCATTCTATTGGAACTTGAAGATTCAGACTCTTTGGTGGCACTAATGGCAGATTGCAATGTCTGGTAGAGGGGAACAAGTGCTCCTTGACCAGCAGTCTCAAGAATGCTGCAGCTCCCAATAACTAAACCTTTTGGTAAACCCTTTTTCTTCATATACTCCGTTAATTTATTGACAATTGTCTCCGTTGGATTCTCTGAAACTCCATGGAATTTCTTGAAACCTGTTACATGAACCGTTGTTACTGCTGCTGCTGGAGGACCTTCAGACCCCATCTGGTGATAATGGTCTGTAAATATTTACAGCTTCAAAGAAAGTATTTTCTAAAGACCTGCATTAAATGATGAACAAATTTGAGTAATGAGGGCACAAAAATTGAACTTTTTCCCTATATGGTGGATCATATACAAAGACACCTAAATCATCTCCTTTGAATACACCGTGAGCCCCCCATCATGATGAAAAGACATAAATCAAACTTTGATTCAACCGAAAATTATTACTTTGATGAATTGCATAAAGTAATAGCAATATAATCCAACAAATTTCAAGGCTTTACATGAAAAAGCAAATTAGAGAAGGTACTCAAGGAAAAAGTACACCCATTTCACTGAAGAACCCAAAGATTGCCAATTTGATAAGCTCACTCATCCCAATTACTCTTAAGATTTCAATAAAAAACAGCAGAGAAACCAGTTTCAAGAGTGACGTATTGAAGAATAATTGAATGTCAAAACAAGGACACACACACATCTAAGGATTCTTCAACACGTTTCAGAGAAATATTATTATCCGAGGACTGAGGAGGCAGAGCACATCGGTTAGTTATGGCTGAATTATGGTACACCCAAAAAAAACAACCTTAAACCAAAACATGAGACCAAACAAAAGCTGACGATCAAGCCAAATATCAAAGACCCAGGAATATTATTACCTCGAAATAATTAAGATTGTTCAGATAATTAGCAAAGAAAGAAATGAACTTAGTTTAGAGAGAGACTTTTCCTCACCAGGAATAATAACAATCTTCAACCTTCAAAAAAAAAAAAAAAAAGATGACACATCCACCAGTCTTATCTACTCAAAGCTGATTAACTGGGAAGATTCCGATTAGATTTAGAGAAAAAAAGAGAGAGGAGGCGAAGAATATAATTTATGGTTTTATAATTCTCATTTAACATGATAATTACAATTTTTCTACATCCTTCGATTTTTTCAATTTGACAGATAATACCTACTATATATAATTTTTTTCTAATGGTCTCTCATATTTTTTTTATCTTTACAACAAAAGAATTTTAATTCTCTTCAACATGAGAATTATAAAACTCATAATTTATATAAATATATAATATTGAAATACCAAAATAATAGCAGATGACGGTACGTGGTAGTCACTTTCAAACAACAAAGCACAACGTCTCAATGGATTATTATCATATCATATCAAGTTATCGACAACTGTATTTTTTCTAATAATAATTTTTGCATATTGCCATCATTAAAAATGGCCGTTTAATAAATAGCCGACCGGTGACCGTCTAAAATTTTAAAATTAATTGAATTAAAATATAATTGTTATATTTTTTAAATAATGTTTTACTTTCAAAAATGTTATGTTATTCCTAAATTTTATATATAAATATATACATATATATGGAGAAGATTATATTTATAAATTTTCACAAATTTATATATATATATATATATATATATATATATATATATATTACTTATTTCTCTTTTTTTAATTTGAAAATATAATGTTGGATTGAAAATATATTTAAAATTTTGTATTTTTATATATTTTAACGAAATCAAATTTATATAAAAAAACAATTAAAAATTAAATAAAATTATCTTTTAATTTAAATCGATCAGATATATTATAAAAAATCGAATTAAATTAGTTTAATTACTTTTTTATTTTAAAATTAATTTAATCCAATTGACAAGATAACATTTACTCTTTTCATTTAATAATTCTTGGATTTTTGCTAATTTTTCCTCTGGGTCTATTTCAAGTATTAAAAAATGATACTGCACGAAAAGAATAGTAAAGAAACCCGGTGAAACAAAGCAAGGATTCTATTATTCCTCTTCTTGCTTTATAACATTTCAAAAGATGAGGCCATGCCCATCATCACACAATTAAGCATTAGAATATAAAGAGACTTGACTTTTAAATATGTTTTAAATTAGTAGCAAATTTATTATTACTATTGTTTTTGAAATAGAGAAGTAAAAGTATACCCTAATTGAGTGCTCGATGCATCTTTTCGCACTGACACACAGCTTTCAACATATTTTATGTTCAGCATATATAATAGCATATAGTACATTATAAGTCCTTGGTGCTTTTTGACGTTGGTTCAGCATTATTTCATCGCTTTAAACTTTCTTTTTCGGGAATATGAAAGTTTACGAGTAGAAAAGGTTCTCCTTATTTCAAAGTTATGATAAAATAATAAATTTGTAATAAAATTATGGATCACTTATCAATAATTTTTTTTGAATTTGAAGTTAGTTGGATCAACAAAGTGACACTCGTATTGGCCATTTATGCACATAATATTAATTTGGCATATTATAAGTTTTAATTGTATTCATGAATTTATATTATTTGGCACAATTAGTTTATCAAGATATTATAATTACTGTCATCGTCGTCATCAGCAGTTTTTGTGTGTGACACTCGATGTTTTGCTTTGATTGAAGTTTCTTTTAATATATTTTAATGATGAATATTTACACTTTATAAAACAAAAGAAGAATGGTGGATTTAAACAGAGAAAAAAAAAAGAGTGATCCTCAATAACGAGTTAATAATGATTTCAAGAAATGTAAACTTGAAGCATCATTATAGCAAAAAGAAAAGGACAAAATTTTAAAACAATATTATTCTCGTAAAATTGAAGGGGAAAACACTTTTTAGATACAGAATCATTTTTTGTTTAATTTTTTATTTTATTTTATTTAAGAAAATGATAGGTCCCATCATGGTTTGCTGTCCGCGGGAGAAGAGAAATCATTTCTGCGAGAGCCTCAAACCCCAAAATTGAATTATTAAACATACCCTAGAAAATGATTAGCTTTATTTAATACAAAATAAAAAAAGAAAATTTTGCATAAATCTAATAATCTATAATGGGTGTACTAAAGCAATCAAATATTAACAATTAACTATAATGATATAGTTCACTATATTTATGTAAGAATTACAATAAAAAGATGATGTAGGTTATATTTACAACCTTTTTTTTACAACCTTGTTTTAATACCGTTGATTTCCGTCAATCAACGGTTATGATTTTCACAAAATAAATTCATTAATTAATTATTAATTCACAATAAATGATAACAGTTGATTGATAGAAATTAATGATGTTACGATATGGTTTTAATTTATAAAAGGTTGTAAGTATAACCTTCCTCTAAGTGTTAAAATGTGGTTGTAATTTATAAAAGGTCGTAAGTATAACCTTTCTCTAAAAGTATAATTACCATCTTTAGTATAAACGATAGATGTTAAATTGTGCAAACAGAATAGCAATATATTTGGATTTGTTTGTTGTTTTTTGCTAAAATGGGTTTGGTTGGTTGTTGAAATCATTAAATGAGAACTGTGTTGTGTTCCAGCTGCTTCGATATCTCCTCCATATTTGACATTTAATAAGTAGTGACATGTTCAATACAAGTTCAAATTTCAATCTTCTTTAATTATTATTGAACTCTGGCATGTACCATGTCTACCAAGTCAACAAAAATATTGAATAAATGGCTTTAAAGTACTTGTTTTAATTTTGGGCCAATGGAGCAACACAGATTGCGCTGACCCAATGACCCCAAGCTATTTGTTCATAACATATTGGGCCACAATAAGCAGTTTTGGATATTGCATCAGGCTTGCTCAAACCCAAAAGGGAGGAATTGCATAATAATTGAGAGGCCATTAAACCTACGCACAGATAGACGGACCACGCAGAAAAAAATTACTCTTATGTTATGTGTGATAATTTTCTCTCCTACACACCCTTAAGTAACTGTACTATCTTTTTCTTTTCTTTTCTTTTCTTTTTATTTTTCATACGGTGGAGCCAACAAATTTGTCACTCTAACATGAGATAATTTATCTCCTTTAACATGAAATTAATAAAACTGATAAGTTTATGATCCATACAACCTTTTATTAGGATTGAACACCTTTTGGGAAGGCCCTCATTGAAAACCTCACAGTTTTTAAGGTTTTTAAACTTAGTCTTCCCCCTTGTTGTTTAATCTAATTAGCATGCCTGAATTTATATTTCTAATGAAAATCATGTTAGATTAGTAAATTTAAATTTGAAAGTGTGTAATGATATTTGTTTTAAGTGTATAATGGTATTTGTTTTAAGTGTGTAACAGTAATCTGTCATGAATTGTATATTTATACACCTCAATTGAAGAGGTGAACGAATGAAAGAGAAATGAATGAAAGAGAAGAATTTGAAGTATTAAGAATTTTGACATGGTATCAGGGCATTTTTATCCTCCATGAATGGACCTTCCGCTGCCATCATTTTTTTTAGTTTTCTCTTCATCGACTTTTCTGAGTCTTTTATTCTTACAGATAGATCTGTGAAGCCCCGAATCGTCATAATTTTTTTATACACTGTTTTTTTAACTGTATTCGTATTGTTCCTTTTCTTCTTCAATGGCCAACTCTATTTTTGAAAACTCCAACTCCATTCATGTTCCCCAAAACATTATTATACGCAAAGATCCCAAATTGGATTGTTGAATTTTCTGAATTGTTGAATTTTTTTCATCGTCTTGAACCGAACCGAACCACTTCCAAATCTTGTTTCTTCCGACCGTGTTTACATCGTCTTCGGTGGTTTATTATTTTTATTTTGATTTTCTTTTATAGTTTGTATTTGGCAATTTTATTTTATTCCCTCATATATTTGTGGTGTTATTTAAGTCTGATTTGACTTGTATTTGCTTTATTTTTGCCATTGTTTGGCTTTATTTTGACTTCCTATTTAAGAGGAGCATGGTTCATGTTGCTGGTGTTCATTCCAGAACATTTGATTTTGCCGATGTCCATCCCGGTACCGTTTATATTTGTTGGCTGATGTCCATCGCAGCCCTTTCTTCCTTAGCTGATGTTCATTTCAGCTTGAAGATTAGTTGACAGATGTACTGAGTACTGACCAAAGCGGTTTCTGGAAGAGTTTTTGAAGAAGCAATTAGCAAGTTAGACATGATTGACATCCATGCACTAACTTGAGGGGGAGTGTTAGATTAGGAAATTTAAATTTGAAAGTCTGTAACAATATTTGTTTTAAGTGTGTAACAGTAGTCTGTTATGAATTGTGTATTTATACACCTCAATTGAAGAGGTGAACAAATGAAAGAGAAATTGATCAAAAGGGAAGAATTTGAAATATTAAGAATTTTGACAATCCACATGCATGTTTCTGCAATTTGAATGTTTGAAATGAAATTGTTTAATCAAATTACTGTCTCATTTTATCATAGGACTTAGTTGTGTAGTCAGTATTACAAAGTAGCTGTAGCTCTATTGTCATATAAAATATGTAATGAATGAACCTTTAAGTAGTGAATATGTATAAGTAAAATTACACTTAAATGTTAAGTTATTTGTTTGAATGACACTTGACATTTGCCACTTGATGCTAACCATATTCTATAGTATAACTATATCATTTGATTTGCTTGCTTCTTAAATTAATGTCTTAGGTTTATGTAGGTGCCTGATTCGTACGAGCATCATCTTAAATAATTTTTTGAGGTTGTTATCTAATTTTAGTTTTAGAATCCAAAAAATAATTACTCTCTTGAAAATCATTTTCAAAAAACAACATTTATCGAATAAGTTCTCTCTCTCTTTTTTTTTTTTTTGTAAAACCTTACAAACTGTTTTTGAAAATATTAAAATCTGATTCCATTAACCAGATTAAAACGTAAATGTTAGTGCTCAGCGTAGCATGGTTGATACTGCTACCCAATCTGTAGTTCAAAAGCCAACGACTCTAGAAGCCTATTTTAAATCATTTTATTTAAGATTTTGCCCCCGTGATTATTTAAAATTGACTTGGTTTACTTGGACTTAGACTTCAAATGACCCATTTAATTACTTCACAATAAAAAAGTGAATCAAGAGAAAAAAATTGTTCTTTGTTTTTCGCTAAAATCCAAATTCCTTCAACTAAAGAACATTAAATAAAGGGTTTTATTTTTTTATGTTGCATGATACAAGTTGTCTCATGCAACACATAAAAAATAGGTGGGACCCACTAAAAAGGAAGAGAGAGAAAATAAAAAGTAGATCTCACCCATTTCTTGTATGTTGCATGAGACAACTTGTCTAATGCAACATAAGAAAAATAAAATCCTTAAATAAAAATCTTGTTTGACCCACACACATCATCATGATGCTTAAAGAATAAAAGAAAATCAGTTTAACATGATGAAGACAGGGACGTGCTATCTCCCTCCTTGGCCTTACGCTATTCTTGTTGAATCGGTGAGACACCTAAAATTTAATAGGGCTTGAATTTTCCTTACCATGATTTTTTAGGAATAAATCATCTTACGTGGAAAAGTGATTATATGATCATATTAGTTGATCATAATTATTTATTTAAAAATTATATATTTTCTCTTTCTTATCTCATCATAAATAAGTGATCATGATCAAATAATATAATCACGTCATAACTTTTTACCTAAGAAAATACACTCTCAATTCTTTGTTATGGGGTCCATCTCCATCTCATCATGGAGCTTTGTTTTAGTGGGCCAGCCACATATGATCCCTTTCCAAAAGTAGAAAAGAAAAGGGAGTGGAAGGGAATTCTTAAAGAAGTGAGAGATAAAAAAGGAAACATATTTTTTTTAAAATAGAAAAAGGACCACCATAAAAACATGGCCGGTATCATTTTAAAAAATCTCCTCATCATGACCTACCTAAACCTAAAGTATTCATTCGTTCGAGGAATCGATATTCCAATAAGATGCCGCATTAGTTGTCATAAAGCAACCCTGACACATACTCTTTATATCTGGGTGAAAATATCACGTTATGGGATGACGCAAAATATACACATATATGATTTCACATAATATTTAGCTCTCTTGTGATTGTGAATCAATCAACACGGTTCCGCATATTAAATTCAGCAAGCAGTTTCTAGACTCTTCACTGTAGCAGGTATTACATTATTCGATTCTGCAACTGTTCAGTTCAATTATATCCAATTTTTATTCACTCGGTTCCCTTCACTTTAAACTTTTCTGGTACGTGGTTCATCATCTACCAGTCGACGAACTAGGGAAATATTTTTTTACGTTCCCGGATTATCCAATGTTTTGGTGCTCCATCTCACAATACTTATATTTTCTTTTCATTTTTATCTCTGTTATTTTTCTTCTTTTCCAATTTTACCTCTCATTTACACTAAGGGACCACCTAAAAAATGGTGGTCCCGCCCCACAATAAATTCTCTCGCGAACTAGTAGGGCAAAAGAGAAAAATAAATAAAAAATATTCTGAGTGATTAACATAGGCCTCTTTGAAAAAAATATATCAATTTTTTTTTAATTTTCAAAAAAAGAAAAACAAATCTATTTAATAATGCCTATTTTGTAAAGTAATTGAGAAGATTATACCTATTTTTTAATTTTTAAAATCAAATTTAAAGAAAAATATATTTAAGTTATGGGAAAAATGTGTATCATTTTGAACGACATATAGTTATGTCATTTTAAGTGAGAGAAAAAGATAAATCATGAAAGAGAACGAGTGAGAAAAGTTTTAAATATGTGAGTCTCACCTCTTTGTGGGAGAGTAAAAAGATTCAAGATGTGTCATTTAAAATGACACACCTTTTTCCCTTAAGTTATTTCTATTTTGGAGGAATTTAAATATCTACCAACTCCACACTCTAGATTTGTCTCATAACCTACTTAAAGAGTCGAAACTTATGAAAAATACTGAGAGCAGCAACTCACCTCAAAAAAAAATAATTAGTGTTGGGTTAATTAAAAAAAAGTTAGTTTTATTTTATGTTTTAATTTTAATTTTTAAACAAATAAAACATAAAAAATATTCATTTCATTGTAAAAAATAGTTAAAAAAGACTATAAGTTCACATTTTCCTCCCTATGTTGCTATAAGAACTTATTTCCTTGCTCTTCTCAACTTTCCTTGTTATTCTGTTTGGCATAGCAAGTGAGTTGAAAGTGAGAAGCATGGAAGGAGAAAGAAGGAAGAGGAAAATAATAGAGAATGAAGAAGAAAGTGAAGAGCAGCAGATAGAGAAGTTCTTTGCCCTGGTAAAGAGCACGAAAGATATACGCGATCGTCTCTCTAAAGAGAAAGAGGAAGAGAAGGCAAAGGGTGTTTGGAACCCAACGTTTCAACCAGAAGATTTCATTGATGATGTAGATTTGACAAGGATTAATCTTTTACATCAACCTGCAGCTGGTCCTTCAGGGGAACAGAAAGAGAAAGAGAAGGAGGATGCAGACAAAGAATCACCGGAAGCAGCAGCAACGCCGATGGAAGAAAATGAAAATGAAAATAAAAGGAAAGCAAGTGATAAATTAGACCTAACGCTTTCTTTGTAATAAATATCATGTAATTAATGGATTGGCTATGATTTGCAGACAAAGTTGGTTTATTGATTCAATTTTCATTATTACTTCATGACTGAACATGTATAGTGCTTATGAATTGCAAAAGTTAAAATTTATGCTCACGCATACATGATTCAATATATGGATCATATATGCTCATCGTATTGTCGCTTTTTCTGAATGGCCCAAATTGTATGTACACATATCTCACCTTGTTGTGCAAGTATTTTTAAAATTTACCGTTACAGAAATTCTCTTTTTCTTAGTTATTGCTTCCTTGATAAATTATTAAATAATTTTGGTTGATACTTTATTAATGAATTCTGGACATTGTAATATATGACAAATATTTTACTGCAGCCAACGCGCAAGAGCTGGTTGGGTATTCGTAGAGGTGACCCATCCATGTCTCGGCGGATCATCTTCGTGTCCGGTTAAAATAAGACATGATTATGAATACACTTATAAAGATTTGTGTTAAAACTTTTGACACGTAGATAATATGCTTTGTGTATTCATATGACACGACATAAATAACATAGGAGTAAAATGTGTGTCATTTTAAAACATATAAAGTTGTGTCATTTTAAGAGAGAGAAAGAGAGAGTTGATAAAAAAAATAATGGTGTGGATCCCACCTCTTTGTGAGAGAAAGGATATATGTTGTATAATTTAAAAGGATAAACATTTTTCCCATAACATATATATTAAATAATCTATTTAGCAATTAACAATAATTATCAAATAATGACACAACACAAATACTTGATTAGTAAAAAGTATAATTAACTACAAAAATGTAGTTCAATGTCATGTTTGTGAGTTGACACATAATAATGTCACATAACATTGAATCTAAGAACAATGTACATATCATTTTGATGAATATTAAGATTTTATTTGATTCTTAATATAATCATGGATAATATATTTAACTATAAGTTATTGTTGGGTCCATGGCCCACGAAAAATTTAGCCTGAATTGATAGGTGCCATAATTTCTTGTTTATAAGATATGCTTAAATGTTGAGTCGTTAAAGCCACAAGAGAGAAAATTAGAGGCAGACCCAAAGAAAGTAAAACGTGCAAGAGAAAGCGCAAGACAGAAAGGAAGATCCTTTGAGTAAGAAACTCAATGCCATTGTTGGAAAAAAAAAAGAATAGCCTTTACGTAGAGTATGATTCATATCCCTTTTATATAGAAAAACACTTGTACAAGACACTTGTGAGTAGATCCATCCTTTAGAGGATGAAGTCCTCTAGTTAGTGAGACAAAGAGAATATTTTATAATCCATTATTTATAGTGGAAGTTTTTTGATCTTAGTCATGTGATTTTTACCCTACACATTGAAGAGATTTTTCACGTTAAAAGTTTTGATGTTCTCTTTTCCTCCCTTATCTCTTGTTTAATTTTTCGATTTACTTCTTATCAAGGCTTCTGCAAGCCGACTTGAAAAAGGTCAGGCTAATTGACATAGAGGATGAGCTGCAAAGAGCCGGGCTTTGAGACCCTACAATTATATTATGCTATTTATCATATTGGGGATTTTTACCCTTCACATTGAAGAGATTTTTCACGTTAAAAGTCTTGATGTTCTCTTTTCCTCCCTTATCTCTTGTTTAATTTTTTGATTTACTTCTTATGAAGGCTTTTGCAAGCCGACTTGAAAAATGTCAGGCTAATTGACATAGAGGATGAGCTGTAAAGAGTCGGGCTTTGAGACCCTACAATTATATTATGCTATTTATCATACTGGGGGTGAATAAGTGGCCAATTAAATTCCTAATTAAATATGAGGTATATAGGTGGATACATAATATTGGTCAAATTAGATATAATAGGGGCCACTCAAAACAAAAAGTTGGTCTATATAATGATGATCCAGCTAAATTTCAAGATTTTACCTATTTAAAGGATAGTGTGTTCAAATCTTGAGAGTTACAATTTCTTGGGAGGGTGGAAAGGCATAAATATGGATTAATCAAGTACATTAAGACTTTGAACACCAATTAATATCTAAAAAATATATATAATAAGAGCCTAATGAAATAACATAAAAGGAGCTTTAGGATTATGGGTTATGGTACCCAGGTGAAATCATACTCAGTTTCGGGATATCGACTAATGTATCACGTTTTTTAAAAACTTTGTTAGAATGCCATGCGAGCCAAAAAATGTGCCAAACTACCACGTATCCAAACTCGCTACAACTGTCAACGAAACGGTTGTGCCACGTGGCATGTTTCGTGAGACCACCAAACCTGTTGCCAGTTGCAGTGAGTATGGTTGTCAAAGCAGTTAACTTTTTTCTTGGAAAAGTGTCACGTGTCACGAAATCACAGACTATAAAAGTCGCTGTCAATAGTGGCCAGTTTAAACTCGCCACCATTGACAACAACTTTGTATCCAACAATTTTTTTATTCCCGGAGGGGATTTGGTTAATTCTTTTTCCAAAAAATACTTCTTTGTGTTTCCTTTGGCTTATTTTACCTTTGTAAATGATGTTATTTAATTCTTATTCTTATTTTTACTTTCTAACACTAAAAAGTATTCCTTCCAGTGCGTAGATCTCAAAAAGTTACGTGAAATCAAAAAGAAAATACCTGATTCGGACACCCAAGCCAGAGGTTATGACTTTCCAAAAATAAGTTGACTTATTTTATCTCGTGGCAATCGATACTCGCTACCATTAGCAACGAGTTTGGTGGTCTCAGACAACGTGCCACGTGGCATAACCAAACTTGTTGACGATCGTAACGAACTTGATAGCGTAGCAATTTGACAAATATTTTAACCCGTGTGACACCCGCTTAAAAGACGTGGCACATTGGTCGATGTCCCCTTTATTTCTTTCATCCCGTATAGGTTAAAGATTAAGTTGTCACAATGGACACATGTATACTTTCTTTTGACTAATTATGTCACTAGATGATCCAATATGATAGATATATCTTGCTATTAGGTAAAAAATTTAATACTTTTACCATAGAAACTAACTTGTCTATAGAAAGTTAAACCATTCTTATTTTTTAATTTTTTATCATCTAAAATTACTAATCAAAGAACAAAATATAGTTTGCACTGTTCGCCGGTTTCTACTGAGTTACGTCAGACCATTACCAGTTCACACAAGTAGTTTAGTTTAAAAGCAAAAGAGTTAGATGACACCGAACTGAATTGGTTTTCACATACCAAAAACTAATGGAGAGGAATAAAGGAAAACCAGACAATCGTGCATCATAAATAATCTACCTGTCACGGTTGATATTGTCTAAGTTGTCACATACCCTACCTGTCACAGTGACAACAGACAACGAAGGATTAATTGTTTGAAACATTGAAAGTTTTGTATACCATGGAGGAAGTAAAGAAAACCCATAGATATGATTACCAAAAAAAAAAAAAAAACCCATAGATATAATGGTTAGTTTGTTTCCGGAAAAGAAAAAATTATTGTTTTATGAGCACATAAATATTTATGTTCACACTTTAATTATAGGTAAATAAAAAATTCGAATCTTTTAAAAATAAGAAAAAAAAACAATTTTAAGAAGATATCCTACCATTCAATATTCATATTAGATAGGTTGATAAAATATAGAGGGCTGCTTAAAATCAATGATTGAGATGGTTTTGGAATAATTTTTTTGCCCACTCTTACAGGATTTAAAAACATTTCAGGTACAAAAATCTCAATAGCATGGATCCCGCACTTATACGTTTTGCAATTCTGATTCGATGCATGCGTCATGTGTGGGGGGTGATGATGCATTTCCAAGACGTCAGACAACGGCCTTAATTTGCATAAAGCAAGTTCGGAAAAGACTGTCTGATTGATGACATTATAAAACGCCATCAGCGGACCAAATTCTTAAAGCTACAATTCTACAACCGACACGCTACCCCAATAGAAATTGTGGAGGGAGAGAAAATATCTGAGATACTCAATTAATGAATTACTGTTCAATTCAATTTATGGATTATTAGTTCAATTCAACCACATACAATATATATATATATATATATATATATATATATATATATATATATATATTATATTTAATTATAGGGAAAAATATTTCTGCAGTTACTGCAGATAACTTATCTGTATTTATTCTCAAAACGACGTCATTTTGGTATTAAAATCTTAAAAAATTATAAATATAAAGACTATTATAACCCTGAAATAAATTAAAATTAAAAAATACCATGATTTCCGCCCAAAACGACGTCGTATTGGGCTTACTGCAGATAACATCTACAATAACCGCATAAAAAGCAAACCCTTAATTATATAATAAATATTTGAAATGATGCAAGTGAATAAAAAGCAAATATAACCTATAGTAAATATTATTAGGGGTGTTAACGGACCCAAACTTTGGTCTTAAAAGGTCTAACTTGTATTTAAATATGTCAGCCTAACTTTGCCTGTAGATGATAGATGATAAATATATATATATATATATATATATATATATATATATAAATATAAGTGTATAAGATTTATATAAAAAGAAGAGAATAAAAAAATGGATCATTTTCTTGGAATAGGATATTATGCTTACTCTTATTCTGCCTACCCTCTCAACATCGTTAGATTATAATCTCATCCAACGGTAGAGATTTATGGAATAAAATAACCTCTTTTATCTTTTTCTTTTTTCCATTGCCTCCGATACTTTTTCTCTCCTCCGTTCTCTCTTCATCGCTTTTCAAATCTCCAATCACTAAAATTCGATCAATGATAATTTTCAAATCATGTTCATCCTAAGGTAACAAAAGGTACAGGACCTATTCAACATAATCCAAGCATTTTCACAATCAATTTTGAATAGGGAAAACACCATATTTGCCCTCCAAATAGGGGTGTAAATGGGCCAGACTGGCCCAGCCCGGCCTACATTGAGCCTGACTTAACCCGACCTTTCAAAGAAGGTAGTGTAAGCTTAGACTTATAAGAAAACCTTTTTAACAAATAGACCATAGGTCAATTTTGTCAAGTCTGGCCTAAAGCCTTATAGGCTGACATATTTAATTTATTAAAATAAAATAATAAATTATGTGACAAAGTACCAATACCAACCCTAATTTTTATGTGCACTGCCGCTTCTCACTCTTGGCTTCGTCTGGGGTATTATGTTAACTTTTTCTTGTTTTTTTTCTTATAAGAAGTACTAGTGTATTGAAAGGAACTTTATTTGTTCTATACAATTATTTTCTTTGCTTAGTATCTACAGTGGGATGCCTACAGGGCCTGTAGGCCATGTCAGGCTTTCTTATTTTTAAAAATAGGAAAGACTTGGCCTACAAATAAAGCCTTTAATAGGCCAGTAGACCAGATATGCTGAATTTATTTTACGTAGGCTTGGGCCAAGAAGGCCAAAATCCAGCCTACCCCAGCCCATTTACACCCCTACATGCAACTATGACACTCTCTTTCACACTAAAGAGAGATGAAAATGACGATCTTCTTGAAATTCAGTTATTGAAAACAAATTATTCGATACTCATGTGATGCGTTAACTGCAGTAAGGAAAATTACAAGAAGAAATTTTTGCAAATCAAAACAAAGCGAGGTCTTCGCAAGGGAGGAGAGAGAAAGTGTGGAAGACAACGGAAAAAAGAGTGAGATAAAAGGATTTATTTTATCCCACAAATCTTTACCGTTAGATGAGATTATAATCTAACGATGTTGAGAGGGGTAGACAAATGTAGGCAGAATAAAAGTAGGTAGAATAACTCATCCCTATGTTCTTATATAATAGGAGAGAAGTTTTATTTCCTACTCACGTAAATAAAATGGAACACCCCAATTTTTTAAAAAAAGCAAAAAGAAAAGAAAAAAAGCATGGCACGTTATTCAATATGAGTATAACATAAGAGAGTAATATCCTATAATATAAAAATATGATTTTTCAAAAAAATAAAAATGAATTCCACATAATTAGATAAAATTATCTCTTAGGAAAAAGTTATACTTATTATTTTTTTTATCTTTTACTATCAAATTTTAATTGTTGATTTCCGCTGATCTAACGGTTATAATTTATTGGATCACATATATTAATTAATTATTAATTCTAATAAATTATGATAGTTAGATTGATAGAAATCAATATTAAAAAATAAAAGTATAATATCTCTTTATCTCTTGTGAGATTATAAATATTAACTCTATAGATTATACAACAATCCCACGATTGAGGTAATAGTGGCCATCTCTTTCTCGTAAACGACAGGAGAAGGAAAGAATCCTTAACTTCAGCTTTTAAGGGGAGGCCCAGCTTGCCTAATCCGTACTCCTTCAGGGTGTAGCTTGCATGGGGAAAAAAATGATCGACGGAGGGAAGGGAGCAGTTATCCATGGTCGAGGAGCAGGTGGATCTTGTGATACAGAGGGGGCAAAATGAGAATTTTGTTAAAAAAGTAGGGATAAAATGAGAATTATTTGTGAGAGAGACCATGGCCATTTAATTTGGTCCTGGACCATTTCAGAAAATTCCCAGGGAAGGATCATTTTGACATCTGCCATGTGACAGGTAAATTTGTGGACTTCAAATTAGTAGGACAATGATCATATTGTCACCTTTTAGCCAAAAAATTTACAGGATTGACACGTTAGAAATTTCCCCCCAACAAAATGACACGTCATAATCCTGCTGATCGGACAAGTGGGAATGGACTGGACACGTGGCACCGTCTGAATAATGGTCAATCATTCTAGTTGAGCAGTTTAGTTCTAACTGGATAGTCTAACTAGAATTGCAGAATGCTGATATGTGACAAAAGTACAGGCATCAGATGACAAACTCTGTTTGATAGGGTTTTAGCATGGGCACGAGTCTACTAACAAAGAAAGAACAAACAAGCATCGGCATTGGTAAATCCGTAAATGACAAACTCTGTTCTTGGAGAGTTACATAGATGATTAGACAATAAATCATAACTGTTGGTTCATAACGAACATGAACATGATAATCAGTGGAGGCAGAAGAAATCAAAAGGTGTCCGTGGTGTGGAATAAGCCGTGGAAAGTATCTTAGAAGCTATCACTGTATTAGCCGCCTCAGAATGATGAATCCCGTCCCAACTCACATACCGGGATCCTTCAGAATCAGAACAAACCTGATAACCAGGTTGACCACATGTCACCCTTTTGTCAAAATTGTAAGGAGGTCCTCCATAGCCGCAGCACACCATCAGTGGATTTGAGAAACCTAATCAATAATGCATTTACATTTACAATCTCCCATCACTTGAAAAATAATAATAATGATAATAACAACTATTATACTACTGAACTGTTTGCGTCTGACTGGATAGAGCCACTATGTATTCCATGGAGAGTAAAGTATGTTGATATATGTATACTCATAGTAGCAATGGTAAAGACCAAAGCACTGTTGAGGCTTCCTATGATGCTGTACATCAAAGGGGAGAATGTGTGTAAATAGCTAAGGTGGCTCGACATTTACGCGAAGTAATAGCTCATAAAATGGGTAGATGAGAAGATGCCCCTTCCATGGGTGAAGAGGGAATATTAAGAGAGAAGATGTCCCTCCAAGTATGGGAAAGAGAATGTGGGGTGTGTGCAGAGATGTACCACCTAGCTATGTCTTGTCTCTGAGACAAGGCATGTAGTGTCCACTGTCAATGCACAGTGGGTAGCAGTGCAGAGAAGAAAGAGGATTCCCTTATGTTAGGCCTCTATGGCTCATCGAAGGGTGCCCTCTAAAAGGTTCTAGATGTGAGCTACTAATGTTGGGTCCAGCTTATTGGGCTTATAAAGAAGGCTCGCCAGAACATACACTATTACTACTACCATATGAAAATGCTATAACTTGGACCATCTGCCAGTTAATCCCAGCATAGTATGCTAAATTTGCCAATTATGTTATCACAGTCCTTAGATTAAATTCAGGGAAACGAGATTCAGATTAGCATCACAATCGTGAATTAAATAATGAATTGATCAGGACTAAAGTGATTGATTAGCTTACCATATTTGGTGGCATTTGTGATGAGGTCATACTTAATGGCATAAATATCAACGTACACTAAAGTAGCACCGTTCAATTCAGTTCTTAGTTTCTGACACAAATGAAGCAGCGCTTGATTAAACAATCTTGCAGCAGCGTTATAACTAGAAAGACATCCAAATGAATCTAGCTCCTTCGTTTGAGTCAATGCAAGTATTTTAGGAAGACAACCCAAAGGCCCAGTATTGTGAATCCAAAACTTCCTAGCACCTTGATTATACAAACCCTGCATTTTTTTCAACAGAAATACGTTACTGAGTAGGAAGCCTTTTCTATACTCAAAATTAAACTGATCTTGTATCTTATGCGATACGTAGAGACGAACAAAGCATCTTGAGTAATAAATAAAAATCCATGGTTAGAACACCCTAAACAAATAATATACAGTGAAATTCTCATGTTGTTCTCAGGATCAAAGAAGAATATTATCAAGAGGGATTATGATATGGTCATCCAACATATATAGTACCAAATCAATCAATGAGAAACTTGTTAATTAAGATGAGAAGTTAATATAAAGCTAAAATCGGACTAGATTAATGATGTGACTGAAAAAACCTCAAAACTTCATATAAGAAAATATTTTAATCCTGAGAACAACATGCAAAGAGGGCACCCTAAAGAATATTATCTAGAGGATTAGGATCACTTTCACAATCGCATGATTTAAGCCTCTTCCAGAATACCACAAATCATAATTAGTTCATTATTAATAAAGAACAACAATGTATAGTTTCATAGACAGATTCAACAAGCAAGTTTACTCAACAATTCAAAGAACATTGGACTGACCTTGACAGCGTTCTCAATTTCAGTAATAACTGCTGGGATCTTCTTGGTAACTTGCATATATGATAGGTTTTTGGAAAATGAATCAGCAAGGTCATTTTGCCCGATATCAATCAAATACAGTGCATTCCGAAAGCCTTCATCATTGATCAAATTTCTAGCACCTAGAAGTTTGTAGTGCAATTAATTAGTTCACTAGTAAATTCAAATTTCACATAAGAAGTATCGGTACATGAATAGTTTTACTAGCATAAAATTCACGTTATTCCAAAAGCAATAATTTGATACCTCAAGCATTGTTGTCAAAGGGGTTGAAGTTAATAATAATCCCAAAAATATTTTAAAGAAAAGCCGGTCAATAACTCGAACAACTATCAATGCCATATTCAATAAGAATGTCAGAGAAGAAGCATGCCTTGACATATGTGCATTTTTGTACAATATAACTATCTTTACATCCCTTATATTGTCCGTAAGACACTTTTCGGAATAGTATAAGATATCATATCCAAATAGTATTTTTACTGTCAACGACGATTATCGGAAAATAATTAGGAGTTCTGTTCAGGTATGTTCAGGTATAAGACTGTATAGATAATGACAATAGTTATAATAAAAATAATTTTGAAAATGAATTACGCAGGGCAATTAGTAAAGATAATTAAAAGAAAAAGTTAAATCACTTAGTCACGTGGATAACGATGATACTTTTATAGGTTAAATCTTCCGCTTAAGCATTTAATTATGCTGCGTTTCTGAACCATATGCATGTTAACAAACCGATCGCGAATGGGTTGATACAATAATTATGTGCTACCCGTATTACATAATTATATTTCTATATGTAAATTTGTAAAACGGGTTAAACCTGAAAACTTTAAACCCATCTATTCAGGTTGAATGACCAATCTGAATAGAAAAGACATCTGCGTGAATGAATATAATGTGGAAAGCAAATAAACAATTTGTCTGATTAATTTTATAAAAGTAAGACGTTGTAGTATAAATGAAATGTTGTGAATTCTTCTATGAGATGGTACAATTTCAACTTATTACGATCTTTTGTTGCATCTTATTCATAAAATTGAAGTAAAAATCAAATTAAAAGGAAGGAAAGTGGACTAAAGTACAATCATTCCAAATCTTCTCACTCCTTTGCAAAATTTGAGTTTGGTTTTGCTTGAACGATGACATATTTACCATAAATTTTGTAACGTCTCTGTGGCAGGATTTTCCTTCATCCTTCACAAGGCTGAGGCAACAATTATTGTCTACTGTTTGATTACCAACAAATATTGAAAAGAAAATTTGTTGACCACAATTTGGCTTTAACTTGTTTACACAATCACTCAAATATTTTTGGTATGGCGACAGTGGCCCTGACGCTTTATTATGATCATTGGAAGAACCCAGAGATGATTGCACAATTTGAGAAGAAAGTGACATACTGATCATCAATAAGATATAACACACCATAAAGGTCATCGATATATGAAAGCTGCTGAAAGATGCCATGGCCCTTTAACAATAGTATTTTACTCTTGCTTCCTTTGAGGTTTTTTTCTTTTTTTGGTATCCTGCTTCCTTTGAGGCTTTGCTTGTGGTAGTAAGTGATCAACATAACCATATTTATACTTTAAATTTCAACGTAAATATTTGCAAAAATCAATAGGTACCACTAACTCCACCGAAATAAATAAAGTAAGTTGTTATTTATTAGTTAATAAACGTCATTCTTTAATTGCCTTACAAATAACGTTTAATTAGATAATCCAATTCGTAGTTTTTTTTTTTTGCAAAGTTAATAATTATATTTTTTATTCTTGGTTTTGAAAAATCATCACCGCTCGAAATCCTACAGATTCAAACGGATTATACTATAAAATGGGTATGTGTAACGAGAGGTTACGTGTATTATCAGCTGATGTGTAACGTAACTTATTTGTTTGCATATCTTAGTTTAAAAATGCCTACTTTAGCAAAATATAAAAACAAGTTTTCTTTTGGCTTTCGAAAAACATTATTTAATATAATGAAGAAAGAATTAAGCCCATTAAATGTTATGAAAGTAAGGATAAATGTGACTTTATGGTAATTCAAGGATAGCACTTTAAAAATTACTTTTGATAAAAAAATATTAGTTTAATTTTTTTTTCCAGAAATATAACTATTATCACAGATAGTACAAAGTTATAAAATTAAAGTTATTATTTTTCTCCTACGTCGCCCGATGAACCTATGAAAAAATACTGAGGAGAGAGAGAGAAAAAAAATAGTTTTAATACCATAACTATGTACTATAACTATGTATTACCCCTAATACACAATTGTATTTCTAAAAAAAAAAATTTAATATTATAATTATGTACTACCTGTAGTACATTGTTAAATTTTTTTGACCAAACCAACCTTTACATGCAGTCACTGTATATGTGTGTATGTGTAAAGATCCGTTTACAATTTTTTTTTTACAAATTACTTTAAGTATGACTGGTCATACACTCTTGATTAGTGTATGACCGGTCAGACATAGTGTAGTTTGTAAGAATTTGTAAATAAAAAGTTTATAAATATAACCTTATATATATATATATATATATATATATATATATATATATATATATATATATATATATATAGGTTATTCTGCCTACTCCCATCTTGCCTACCTTTGCCTACCCCTCTCAACATCGTTGGATTACGATCTCATTTAACGGTTCAGATTGAAAAGATAAATAAAACTCTCTTACTCTTTTCTCTCTCTAACTCCACCCTTATTCCTTATTCTCTCCTCCCTGCGATGAAGAAGACCTAATTAAACCAAGATTAGGTGATTTTTACTTCAAAATTGAAATCGCCTAATCGTGATTTTAATCTTTCTCTCCTCCCCTTTCTCTCTCTTTTTTTTTTTTTTTTTTTTTTTGGAAACAGAAAAGTTTAAGTGGGGTTAGACACCGGTATCCCACTAGGGTCAGGGAAGACCCCCAACCTCTTTGAAGATTTCTGGGAGGGATTACATATCACCCACCAACAAAGTCCTCACATCGGCCGGCGGGGTTTGAACCCACGCCCTTGAGGGGTATGGACCAAACTCTTAGCCAACTGTGCCCACCTTTGTTGGTAATCCCCTTTCTCTCACATCAATGGCGCTTCAACATCAAAAAAAAAAGGTGCAGGCTTTTTTCTCAATTCATCAAACTCAGCTGTCATTTATGAGCATTTACATAAAAAATTGAAAAGGTGTGTCAAGAAGAAACAAATCCAGATGCCCTATGTTATGGGATCGGATATGTCTGTTGTTCGGCATAACATAAGAGAACAAATATACTTTCCCCATTTAAAGGTGAAAAACAAGATAAGAAGAAGAAAGAGATAAGTTGATTCGATTTCAAATTTCAACATCAAAATAGAAACGTTACTGTAATCGTGGATTAATTCAAAGGAATGGATTCTTCGTGGTTTTCATTTTTTTGTATTTTTGTGATTTCTGCCATGTTCAATTGTATCAGATTCAAGAAATCTTGAAAATTATATTCATCCAGCAGAATTATCATGCCATTAATCATTGATTGGATTTAGATTCAAATAAAAATTCAGATCGTAAATTACGCAAATCGACAGAGAGAAAGGGGAGGAGAGAGAAAGAATGTGGGAGGAAGTAAGGGGAAAGAAAGGGGAAATGAGTTTTATTTATCTTTTCAATTTGGACGTTAAATGAGATCGTAATCCAACGATGTTAGGAGAGATAGACAAAGGTAGATAAATTGGAAGTAAGTAGAATAACCTATCCCATATAAATAACAGTTTTTTTAGAGGGCATGAATATCTATCTTTTGCATGGTTATCGATAATCGTAGTGAATTGTTAAATATTTATTAACTTTTACCTACATTGAATAATTTTCAGTCACTAATCATAAAATTAAATATTTAATAACTCATTAAGTATCAGAACAACTCTTATAAAAAAATGATTTTTCGAGAAACAAAGCTTATGATAATTAATAGGTTAATTACTAATATAAATACAATTTATTTAAAAAATTAATAATATTTTTACGGGGAGGGATATTCTTACTACCAAAATCTCCTATTACTAACTCACTACCTATCTAATCACCATTGGATCAACATTTCTTTTTTTCAAAAACTTTTTAGCATTCTTTCTCTTTGATTCAATGGTGATTAGATATGTAGTAAGTTAGTAGTAGAAAATTTTGGTAATAAGAATATCCTTCCTCTATTTTTATATGAGATACAATTTTACAGATAATCACTATTAATTTAAATGCTCGCTCTGGTATGCTGTAATTTCAGTGCATACGTATGAATTTTTCTTCCCATGAATAACATATCTGACATCAATTTGTGCGTAACGGGAATTGAGGTGGGTCCCGTTTATTGTTTTTGCTGACATGGGCATGGATGGAAATATAACAATCTGGTTAATTACTTCAAAATTCTGAATGCAGCAAAAGCTTTTCAGCCTAACACCAAAAATCATAAACAGAAATGACATTTACACAAGTGACTGGTTATATTTATAAAAGATTTGTTTATAAACTTTTACAAATTTAATTAAGTACTCTAAGGATTTGATTCATGTATTATCCTTAGTAGATAGTTAAATTTATAAATAAAAAATTCTTAAATATAACTTTCCCTTTGCATAAATCCCAAAAAAAAAAGTGACATTAGCACAATTTTTTGGCAAGCTTTATGCCAAGTTAATTTTTCCAAAGAAAGTAATTTTATACAATTATACCTGAAATTAAGATACCATCATGTTTGTTATACTATGATATAAAAACTGTAAATCTTGTATTGGGATTATACTCGTAGTACAATTTTTTATACAGTGGGGCAATCATAGACCCATGCAGAGTGTTCATAGAAATGTACATATTTATAGAAGTGTTTATAGTAAGAAGTTAATACCGGTGGCGAAGCCAGATATGTGTGCCTATGTGGTGCTTTTTTGAAAATTAGTAAGTCTTTAATATGACTAAATAACTGTAGTTAAATTTCTAAATAATATTTAATGTTAAGCTCCTTCTAAATTTTTGTTTACCTTAACTCAATTAATAAGTTGGCTCCGCCATTCTCTAACAATCAATCATATATCCCTGTCTTCTTAAGGATTTTTTTCTTGTCTTTATTTTTATTTTGTATTCAAACCGGCTTAATTCATTTAGATCGACCCATGACTCAAAACCAGTGGAACATTGCGTCATTGCCACTTGAATTTTTTTCTTTTAAATTAGGAGTAGCTGCCAACTTTTCTTCTAGTCATTTCATGCACGATTTCTCATTCTTCTTGCTGCTTCTTATATATATGCTCATTCTTCTCGCTGCTTCTTATATATATACCCATTTTTCTTGCCGCTTCTTTTATATATATATGCATATATATTATTTTACCTATCTCTTTTTCTGCCTATTTTTGCTGACGATCTTCCGATACCATTGTATTAGAATATCAACTACCTTTATCATATTTATCTCCTATTCAGATTATAATCTAATGGTTTTAGATAATGATAGATAAAAATATATAGGGCTTTACTTTTCTCCAATTGACGTCTAGCAAATGAATTTGAGAGAATCATAACCATACAAAGGTGGGTGAGAGCATTAAATGCGAGGAATCATAACTAATTAATAGTGTAAGATTTATTGTTGGAAGTCCATATATATATTAGAGATATATAAAACCATTAAGCTTTTTTGTTGAATTGATTCTTTATATGGTACAAAGTCTTGGTATCATGGATTCGATCCTCACCGCTCTCATTTAATTAATAAATAATTAAATATTATGGAATACATAGGTAAGTGGGTCTGTGCATTATCCACCCTTCAAGCTTATTGTCCTATGAGATGATTTGTTAGAGATATATCAAATCATTCATATAAACTCATCATTAATTTAAGTTTTTTGGTTGAATTGGTTGTTTATATATATATATATATAAGGTTTTATAATTCTCATTCAACATCAGAATTAAATTTTTCCTACACACCATTCGATTTTCGTGCTGATATGGGTTCCCCATATAATTTTTTCTAACACATGGGTCTCACATGTTTTTTACTTCTACAACATGAGATTTCAATACTCGTTCAACATCAGATTTATAAAACCCATATATATATATATATATATATATATATATACACATTTCATTTCTCATGCATGCTTCGTCCAGTTGCATTGTATATATCCCACATTTCATTTCTCATGCATGCTTCGTCCATTTACATTGTCATACACACACATATCTCTCCCACGTTTCTTTTCTCATCCTTTGACCAGTTGCGTTGTCCCATTCTATAAATCAGTATCTCTGAAAAAATCTCTCCAAATTCCGAAGTTAGAGCAGTGAAGAAGAAACTTTGGAGAGAGATGGAGAGTACTAGTGTCATTCCATTCTTAGCTATGGTTCTTGTGCAAGTGAGCTATGCAGGGATGAATATTATCTCGAAGTTTGCATTACAATCTGGCATGAACCCTCTTGTTCTTGTTGCTTATCGTCAAATCTTTGCAACTGTAACCCTTGCTCCCTTCGCTTATTGGTTGGAACGGTAATATACATATATATGTACAAACTATAAATAGATTGCTTATCATGTTCTTGTGGTCTGGTTTAATTTCATAAATAATCATATATACATGCATGAATAATAATAACATTCAAAATCATATTTCCCTGTGGTAAAATGCAGTTAATTCATGAATGATTACCGAAAGAGAACATGATAAATACTGTATGCTTTATGGTTGATTGCACTTAATGCAAAAAGTCAAAGCTTAATTAAAGACAATTTGAGTTTTTTGTACTTCGCCTCATTAAGTATTGTAGAGAAATAGACCCCAATTGCTATACATTTCAGAGTCGTAGGGACATTGCTCCCTGCACCGCGTGGATCTGTTCGTCTCATTTATTTATCTCCTACTTTTCTACGAGTAAAAAGTTTGGTGGAAATCGTCAGTTTCTTTGTTTTTTTATTTCCCCCTTGCATAAGGTTAATGAAAAGCCAAAGGTGAAGCTAATCAAGGAAGAAAACCCTGATCAATGATTGCATCACAATTTTGTTTTTTGTTTTCTTTCCATAGGAAAACGGTTCCCCGGATCACAATGCGCATCGGTTTCCAGATATTATTATCTTCTTTAACAGGGTAAGCTTAATTTCGTCTTTTTCTACCCTTTTAATTTGCTCAAGTCGCATTTTCTTGTTTGAATGCAGAATCACAGGAAATCAGGTACTGTACTTCGTGGGGCTCAAATATTCAACCCCTACAATTGCAACTGCACTACTCAATTTGCTCCCAGCTTTCACTTTTGTCCTTGCAGTTCTCTTCAGGTGAGTGGCAAATAAACTGGACTACCCACGGGATGGGAGCGTTTATCATCCGATTCAAACCACGATTATTGAACCGAAAAACCTAAAATCGAAAACCGAAAAATCAAAAACAAAAAACCACACAATTTAATTGGATTGGATCGGTTTTTGGATTGGTTGGTGAAAACCGATCCAATGATTCCTTAACCTTACCATCTACCTGCTTCGGCTTTTCCCAATCATAGTTCAAAAATCATATAGCAAAATTTTAAATCCAAAACTCATTATCTCATCATGTTGGAGAAAGTGAGTTCTGAGTTGTGCTTGATCTATGTTATGCTTAATTTGGGTAAGATACATAATATATTTTTATTACATGAGTTATTGTTGTACAACAGCTCCTCTATGAGATGAAAATTTGGGTTACTTCGTATTTCATGCAACCATATTATAAATTTTCTGTTGGAGGTAAAAGATGATAATTCAACTTTTTGTTGTACAGTGTTTCTAGATTGCACAATAATTATTGTACAAACTTTACAAAGCCGATACATACAAAAAATATGTTATTTGTATAATAATCATCATACAAATCTTAGGGTTTTCAAAAAATCGAAGATCGATCTGATCAAAACAGAATAAAATTGGATTGGATAGGATCGGATTTGAAGAAAGATTCAAACCGAAGGGAATAGATCGGATAATTTTTGCTTCCAAAACCGATCGAATCTAGACCGCAACACCCCTAATACCCCAGCATTTTCGTTATTTAAGTCCACTAATAACATTGATCACCTTGCAAGATATAGCCTATATAGACATTAAGATATAGTACTAAAATAATGATGGCCAAAAACATAACATAGTAATTGATATAACTTTAGTATTGTTTTATGAGTAGACAAGAATATGTGAGAATCAAGACGAGGGCCGGGCAAGCAAAGGTGTTAGGGACAGTCCTAAGCGTTGGTGGAGCACTGCTTTTATCATTTTACCATGGAAAAACTCTCCATCTAGGCGAGTCAAGTATTCATTGGAGTTATGCAGACAAAATGGAAGCAGCAACCTCTTCCGGTAGTGGAAGAACAAACTTGCTTCTAGGCCCTGTTGCCTTAATTATTAGTACTCTTAGTTGGGCAGTATGGTTCATAGTTCAAGTAAGCATAATGCTAAGTGACATTAATTAATTACTATATATGTTTATTTCCTTTGTTTTTGCTCTTCATGTTAAAAAAAGGGTTTGTAAAATTTATACTTGTTTTGCCGGTTCAGACAGACATGAGCAAGACCTTTCGAGCTCCTTGTACGTGCAGCTTCTACATGTGTTTGTTGGCAAGTATTCAGTGCGGAGCCATTGCATTGTGTTTTGAACACAAGGTCTCAGCTTGGTCACTCCACAATACTATGGGACTTACCTCTGCACTTTATGCGGTATCCTATACCATTTACTATAAGTTTTTTTTTTTATAGTTCCGCCAATTTCCTTTTATTAGATATATATATATATATATATATATATATATATATATATATATATATATATATATATAATGATAGGATCCATTGACACCGGTGTCAAATTTTAAAATTTGACATATATATATATATATATATATATATATATATTTTCGCCAATCAACGGTTATTATTTATTGGGAATATATATATATATATAATCATTAATTGCATAACCGTTGATTGACGGAAATCAAATGTTGGGAGTTGGTGTCAAATTTTAAATTTTGACACCAGTGTCAAATATATAATCCTGCACTATATATATATATATATATATATAGGGTTTTATACTTCTCATGTTGAATGAGAATTGAAATCTCATGTTGTAAAGATAAAAAACATGTGGGACCCATGTATAAGGAAAAAATTATATGTAGGACCCATGTCAGCATGAAAATCGAAGGATGTGTAGGAAAAATTGAATTCTCATGTTAAATGAGAATTATAAAACCCATATATATATATATATTTTAATAGTAGTCATAATTGCATGCTAATGTTGGTTTCAGGGAATTATTAGCAGTGGACTAGTGTATTTTCTCATTTCATGGACCATTGAGAGGGAAGGTCCTCTCTATGCCTCTGTATTCTCCCCTTTGCTGCTTGTCATCATTGCTGTCGTCAGCTGGGCTCTGCTTCACGAGAAATTATATGTTGGCACGTATGAAATTATATGCAACTTTATTTACTCATAAATAACTAATATACTTTCCGTTGATTTTCTGTTCCTGATGAATAAACTATGAACATATTTTGGTCCTTGCAATCTGGTTTGTTTTTAACCCCAGATTTTGATTTGGTTTAGTGCCATAGGGTCTGTCCTGATAGTTTTCGGGCTCTATGCTGTTTTGTGGGGAAAGGGTAAAGAGATGAATAAGAAAGACGATATTCAAGAGACAGTCACAGAAGCAATCAAGGATAAAGAACAGGATGAGATTAATGACCTGGAATTGCAATCCCATGATCCTTCTAATGGAAATGGCAGCCATGGGATTCAAAAAAGATGAAGTTCATGAGACGGTTCTATTGTCTAGTGCTTTTTGTAACAAGAAAGTCTTTTATCAAGTTATTTATAACCACCCTTTCAATACCATAAACTCATCATACACACACATATATGTGTGTGTGAGTGTGTGTATGCATATATAATTGTATTGGTGTAAGTTATATGGAGGTAATATGTTGTCTAGTGCTTTCTCCTCAAATTCCTCAAATGAAAGCTAGAAAGTTAAGCTATGAAACAATTTATTTTTCTTTAATAAAGAAAAACAGTTACATTCAGCACAATTAAGGCAGAACTAAACTGCTTGAAAATTGTGTATCTCCAATTTTCATCACCACTCACCAGCAAGGCCACGCTAAAACAATTTTTTTTAATCATCCCTTATTTTTTTTATGAAGCAATATGATATACTACTGTAGTGAGGCCTCTTCCGAACATGAAAATCTTATATGAATTTTTGAGGGGTCAAAGAACTCTACCTTTAAGGCTTTAAGTTCTAACCATATATCCAAACCCAAGTAAAAAGTGCATAGAAATATGGACCATCAGCACTTCGAAAAGTATAACACGGTCCGAATATGATCCTCAAAGGTAACAAACAGAACACCTAAATATTAAAAAAGAAAAAAAAAAAAAAAAAAACACCTTGGTCCTTGGCCTAAACCATCACTTAACGATCTGGCTACTACTACACTGAAATTCTTTCAGTGACGTCAAATAAAACGGTATCTTGCTGTTTCCGTCAAGTGGGTATCTTACAAACTAACCGGCAATAGATCATTCAGTAAAGTATTGCGACGGTGTAGTTTGTAAGTTTATAAAAAAAAATTGTTATATAACTCTATTCAATAAAAATAATAATAAAATATTTATCTTTTTAAAAATAACCCTTAAATAAAAAAGTTAAAACGGAGGATTATTCACCTGCGATTCGATTCGAGTGAGCTTCTTATTGTATCTGCCCTCTCAAGTTCGCGAATCATAATCTCACTGTTCTGGTTCAGCTTCTTCTACTCGTAAGTTATTCTTCTTTCTTCCTTTGAGCTTCTTCTCATATGGACTTTGATTGGTGCTTGCTTGATTTTACTATGTACTCATTTTCGCGTTTTTGTGTGTACTTGCTTGCTCTCGTCCAGATCTGATTAGCTTTTATTCGAGTTCTGGTTCGGTGTTTAGTCTCTGCGAAATCTGAGTAGAAATATTTACCATCTTGTTACGTATTCTACGAGCGGATCTGTTGCAAGTAACCTGTTTCTCATCTTTCAAATAGCAAATCAAGTATGTTCTTAATAATAACGCGGATCTGAGCCTTCGCATTTGCATTTGCTGTGCTCTACCGAATAAATAAGTCTAATCATTTTACTTTCAAAGCAGTTTTTGAAAAATAAAATAAAATCATAATTGTATCGAACAGATCTTTCCTCTCTCTTTTTTTTCCCTATAAATTTTTGGTTCCATTTAGATTTTAGCTCGTACTTGATTATTTTATTGTATAGGTTTGATAGACTTTTAAGGTGATTAATGACACAAGTTAACCCTGCCTTTACATTTTTCAAAAAACTTGCGCGTAGTAATTTTTTTAATTTTTAATTCCGTCTGAATTTCAAAATAAGGTTGTCCTTTTGCATCCGATTAGTATGAGAACGGTTCTCTAATGTATTGATTCTTAAAATATGATATTTGATCGATGGAGGAATGTGCAACAATGTGATTTGGTTGACGTGTGGCTTCTCCTAATGAATTTCTGCATACAGTTGAAATAAGAGATGGGGTTGACTTTCACCAAACTTTTTAGCCGGCTCTTTGCCAAGAAAGAGATGCGTATTCTCATGGTAGGTCTTGACGCTGCTGGTAAGACTACCATCTTGTATAAGCTCAAGCTGGGAGAAATTGTGACAACTATTCCCACAATTGGTATGCTCCTGAATTTGTCTTTTACATGCTTATATTTCTGCTTGTGTACTAAGTTCCAGCTTCTTTTTGTTTTCAATAATTTTAGAACTTTTACTGCTTTATGATGCGATTTCACTCACTATTAACTTCTTTCGCATATGTTTTGGTTATTAAAAAAATATTGCTTGCCAATTTATGCTTATATTTTTTGTTATACAGGATTTAATGTGGAGACTGTGGAATATAAAAATATTAGCTTCACTGTATGGGATGTGGGTGGCCAAGATAAGGTTTGTGGATTGTATGATTTGTAATTTTCCTATAAGTTCTGTTAAATTTTTTAAATAGAATCTTATATTAATTGCAATAAATCATGGTATTTTTTTTTTCTCTTTCCTTTTCTTCATTGATAGAGTGCTCTAAATTTGAAACAAAAGATGTGAACATGCGGTAGTAACTACTTTTTTCTATTTCAAACTGACCTTCAGCATGAACCATACTTATTAATCTCGGATAGCGCGCCTGACCCTCCAAACTGCTATAGCGCTATAATGGGTAGCACTACAACGCTATTGTGCCAAGTGTACCTAAGAGATACACTAAATTGTACTCCACAAATATAAAACTTAAAATATGAAAATGTGACATAAAAAACAAATTAGAAGGATCTCAAACTCAAACATAAATCATTTCAAACATTAAGATTCAAATCATAAGAAAATTGAAGGAATTAAAGTCTCAAATAATGTAACACAACAAAATAAAGTGGCAAAATTAGTCAAAATTCAAACTGCCACTTGAGTAAAATGTCAAAATCAAAGAACTTAAGGAACTAATCATAATTGAAATCATGAACATCCAAATCTTCATCTTCACTTTCACTTGTATCTAAGTTGTAAATCTCTTCCTTTTATGACGAGAACACTTTTGCATAAACTATTGTAGCGGCGCAATAGTGCGCGATTCAGCCTCAATAGCCGCCACAACATCCGCTACACTTCGCCTAACCGTCGCGGCGCGGTCTGTGGAGGCCAGCCGCTGCACCGCAACGCAACTCCGCTATAGCGCGCTAAGGCGGGGCTATTCACAAGCATGGCATGAACATAGGCTGCATATATCACATCCATCTTGTTTCAAGTTTTCCTTGAACCATATGATGGACAATTCTCAGTATTGTGACTGACATTTTATTAAAAGCAAAGAATTCATACGAACAGTGGCCAATAGTTTGAGGGGGCAGGAGCTTGATGAAGTCTTATTGGTAGTTCGTCTGCCATTGAATTAGCTTAGGTCCTGGTTATGGTGAAAATCTTCAAGCTTTGACTGTGAAGGAAGTTTAATAATTAAACAAGAAACACACAAAACTTTGGGGGCTAAAGAAGCTCCACCACTGCCTATGAACATATGTAGTGTTTTAGGTTATGCAATTTTTCATAATTTATTCTAGATTTCCCTTCTATAGATTTTTCTGCTTGAAATCTGTTTGTTTTGTTGTCAATGTGAATAAGGACGGTCTTGTGCCAAGCAGAGTTTCTTTCATTAGCACATAACACAAACACAAGCTACATATTGAGCCATCATGGTTTTCAAGTTTTTCCTGTAACACTCTGAGGGAAAGCTGTACATGACATGGCTTATACCTTAGATGTTTACAAACTTCACTTCAATACGTATTTGTGTAGATTGATTTATTTGTTGCTGTCATTCTCAGAGTTACATTTGCTTATGATCCGTCATATGTAGAGTAATCTCTTCATTTGTGCATATGTTCTTTTTTTATGCAATTCCATGCAGGTCTTTCTTTATTCGTTCATTGTTATTGCTTGAAAGTATTTACAAATGTGTATTCTGATGTGTGCTTTAGATCAACACCATTTTGAAATTCCTGAGGTAGCTAAATTTTTGCTGGAATCCCTTTTACTTGGCAAATATTTTTGGATGGTCGCTATGGCTTTTGGACCCTTATTTGAGTACATGCAAGGTCTATTAGGTTAACTTCTAATTTTGTTTGCCAAGATTTTCAATTGTTGCATGTTAAACATGTTATAAATTTTTCCGAATAATGTTCTTTTGTATGGTGCACTCACAGATACGTCCTTTATGGAGACACTACTTCCAAAACACACAGGGGCTTATCTTTGTCGTGGACAGCAATGATCGTGACCGTGTTGTTGAGGCTAGAGATGAGCTCCACCGGATGTTGAATGAGGTAAATAGAAGTCACTAAATGCAGGGGAATTTATAATCTAAATTATTCGGACAGCATCGCTTTGATTGATAGGTCTCGCATTATGAGTTGTTTTGAATAAATGACATTGGATTTGAAACTTTGATACTTCTCTTACTCTGTCAAGTCTATAAAGCTCTGGCAATAGTAACGGTTGCATTTAAGCATTACATTTTATGGAAGAAATTTTAGTTATCTACATGGTTAATGTATAGGATGAGTTGAGAGATGCAGTGCTTCTTGTGTTTGCCAACAAACAAGATCTTCCAAATGCTATGAATGCCGCAGAAATCACAGACAAGCTTGGTCTTCATTCTCTCCGTCAACGCCACTGGTATTCAGATGCATTACTGTTATATTTGCATTGCTTTCATCTTTATTACGTATTTTGATAATTAGACTTTGTTGGCGTTGTTGTTTTTTGTTTAATATTTCACAGGTATATTCAGAGCACATGTGCCACCTCTGGGGAAGGACTCTATGAGGGACTGGACTGGCTCTCCAACAATATAGCCAACAAGGTAGGCTTAAACTTTACATCTCCTGTATGGATGCTTGGCTTGTATAATTCTCCGGTTGATTTTTGTTTAATTTTTGGATCAGGCTTAAGAGACATTCATTTTTGAGGAACGCTGCTATCTTGCTTGGCTTTGCGATTGTATTGTGAGGTTGATTGGGTGTTGCATCTCTTACAGCAAAAAAATCTCTTTTATTTTTATTTTTTGTTTCCTCTTTAGTTATTTGTTACTTTTTTTGATAGCAATCTTGTTAGTTCATCTAGAGTTTCTAGTAATTATGAATTACAAACTATACATGTGCTATCTTTTTTTTTTCCCTTAGAATTCGGTATCAGGAAATCATCTCCAAACAATATTTTCATTTTAAGCTTTGATTTATGAGAGTTTTAGATTTTGAAATAATTGATGATGAAGAATTAAATATTAAAATAATTAATTTCGAAAGAATTGATGTTAAATTAAGTAATTTGTGTTTGGAAATGATATTTTAAGTCAGTTTATAAGAATTAATTTATTTTAACTTTTAAAGTATAAATATAAGTATAAGATTTTATATTTAGAATTAATTATAGAAAAATTCAAAATTCGTTTATCTCAAAACCATTTTTATTTACTGACGGATTAATTTTAAAAATTCAATCTATTACAAACAATACAAGTTACTGTACAATCTCATTCAGAAGGCTGCGACGGTGATTTTGGAGCTAACTAAGCAGGCATTTAGATGTTCATTTACAAATTGCACTTAACATTTGCTTTGACTGCGCTGAAACTATGTCAATGAATTCCAATATTTCCCGAATGTAATTGCCTAATTGGAACTCTGCTATCGAATGTAATTGTAACTCTTCTACTTAATAATCGTGGAAGTAGTAGTACGTCCGTGGTAATTTTTTTTTTAAAAACTACTCACGAGTCAAGAGGAAAGCATAATGTTACACACTCAATGTCGGGCAAAATAACATGTATATGTAGAGTGGGAATCCCGTGTTTCTCACCTACCTTTACATGGTTCCATGGTAATAACAGCAATTGAGCTGAGGATGTGAAGATGCAAGAGACGATGCTCAAATCAAGCAAGCTTAAATTACCAGTGCGAGAGTGGAATATTATAAATGGCAAACTTGTAGGGGGTGAACTTGTATATTTATTGAAGAGTTAGCAATATTTAACTACGAATCTCTTGATAGTGGATGCAGTTATAGTTTTTCCTTAAGAAGTGGAGACTGCACCATTCATGTAGGATGAACCTCCTGATAAGACTGATCTCAAAATATTGAGTTACTAGCCCAGACCAGGAACGAATAGACAGCTTATGGTAGGATGTCATAAATGTGAACATATATTACTATCGTTTAATTCTAATACGGGCCATGTACAACTTTCTGTGTTTCTTTTATTTATTTATTTTTAAATAAGGTAGAAGACCTCATTAGGGATTTTATATAGGAGAATTTCGAAATGGAATGCTGGAGAATCGAATTCTCTATCTTGAACGCCAAGAAGTTCTCATTCTTTTTCTAAACCGTCTTTTTTGTGGGAGTGGAATTATATATTGGATATATAGCCAAAGACTTCATCTAAATATAAAGAGGTGCCAGAGTAATTGAGCCAAACAAGTACATCAGAATAAGACAAATATCAAGAGAATTTATCACAGGCTGATATCGCTCTCTTTGTCCTCTAATACCGGTCAAAATTTGCAATACAAAGTAATACGAGGTTTGAAGTAAGTATTATAAACTTTCATGGGCAAATACATTTAGGTTTTATCTATGATCGTATATATATAACAAAGGATTATACATGCCAGATAGCATTGGCAAACAAATTTTATTTTGAAATTTATAAAATTATAAAGCAAAACCGATATTAGAATTTGAAGTTTATCTACTGCCTCAATACTCGGTTTGAGCTGAGGAGAAAGTTTTCCTCGCCAGCAATGGTGGAATGTAATCGTCCTGCTGCCCAGCCATTATTAACTACTCGAACAGCAGCACGTGCTGGATCCCCTCCTGTTACACGGCTTCCATCAACTTGCTCTGCAAATTCAGGAAGACCAGCTGCCTTCCTCTCTTTCCTTTTCTTTCTATCTTCATCGCGTTCTTTCCGCAGCCAACTTTCTATTGTTCTCTGCATATTCAAAACCAATCAGGCACAATTATTTTTATTTTAGTTTCTTAAATTGTAAAACTGCAACACTTGGTCTATAATCCACCATGTTCACTCGACAAGACCATAACCATTAGGTGGTATTTAAGGTTATGAGCTGACTAGGGCTCATATAACTAGAGGTAAGATACATTGAGTGACACTTACAAATAACTGATCAAAACTTTTTAAAATTAGGAACAAAACTAACCATTAGAGATAGTTTGCTAAGTTCTTTGACTTTGTCCATAGGCATTGCTAGTTGTAGCTTTCCATGGGCTACATAAACCTGATAAAAGAACATAAAGAATTACGAAGGATTATGGTAAAACATTGAAATAAAACAGTTCATAGTGGAACTTAGAAATACAATATGTGTTGGCCAATCGTCTAGACCGTCAAATATATGTGTCGCATAGATAATAGTGGCCCCCTTTTCTTCACATTCCTTTCTTAGAAACCTCAGCAGGTCAGCTCTTGCTAGAACATCAAGGTCAACTGTTATCTCATCGAGAAGAAGAACCTAGATAAACAAGGAGGAACCTTATACATATGCGCAACAAAGCCACAAATATAAAACTGATTCTCAATTCAGCAGGTGTATGGTAAAAAGGAAGAGCCTATAATGACTTTTCAATACATCAAAACAAACAAAAGATTACAATACCTTGAATGGTCTGAGGAGACCCATACAAATTTGCACTCTTCTTCTTTGACCATCTGATACTTTATGCAATCTCCAGGAAAGATTGATATCTAGTACCTGCCAAGTAGAAGAGCAAAACAGAAAATAAGCAACGGTTTTCCAAAGACAACTATTTACGCATAGCTAGAGAAACCTTCTAAGAAATTAACAACTATATACACAGCAAGAGAAACCTTCCACGAAATTAACAATCCAATATCCATAGCCAGAAATCATGAACATCAAGAGAACATAATGATTTGCTTTTGGTCGAATCTGGCATAGGCGAGCTCGGTCTTTATGCCATCTATCAAAATCAAATTCATGGATATAGGAACAAGTACCATATTAAACGCATTTAGGTTCTCCAGTTATTAAGAGAAACCTCATGCGTGAACAACCCATACACATATGAACAAAAAGGTTAAACCCGTACCAAAATAACAATGGAAAAAGGAGGATATCTTAGGAACCGAGTAAAGTGGAATAATATTTCTTTTGGCTGCACAGAAACCGATATTTACTCAAAAAAACACTAAGCCCCTTCAACAGCCACATCTATGGACATAACGAGAACATATATCAAAGAATTATAGTCAATTCTACTGAAAATAAATAAAAAATTGCAAAATGCAATTATTCATGGTGCTACTTTGTTTTTGGACTAGGTAAAGTATAACCTACTTCTCCGGTTAAAATAAAAGTGTCCTAAGACCACTATACTCATCTCACATGAAGAAAAAATATTTCTGAAATGCATGTCATGTTGTCAATATATAAAACTAAGCAACTGTGTTCAGCTGAAGTTAGATATATAAAAGGTTTAAGAAAAGATTCATCTAACCTTGATTAGCTCTGCTCTTCTTTCAGGATCAATCCCACCCACACCAAATATCATTTTTTCTGCTGAAATGTCCATTTGTATTGGAACATCAAAACCTGCAAAAGCAACATCTCTCCTCCACTGTGCCCCGAACCCCCCCAAAAATGATAGAATCAATTACTAACAGGTAACCATTTGATAGTAGAAACTAAAAATGAATAATAGCAACATAAAATTTCTGATCTTTTAAATCAATCTCTCCCATCCCTTCTTCTCTCTCTCTGAGACAAGTCCTAAATTGTAATTGTCTATCAGTAAGAGACGAATTGTTAAAGAACCAATTCAAAGCTTGAGTGACCACAAGGTCACGAGTTCGATCCTTACCGCCCCCACTTTCAGGTGGAATTAAGAAAAGCATAAGGCAGACCAAAAAATGGGCTTGTGCAGCCCAAGGCAGACCAATAATGGACTTGTGCCATATCCACGCTTCAAGCACAAAGGGATCTTGCGTGAGGGGGGTTTGTTAGAGAATATAATATAAATCATTAAAAAGGCCCTACCCAACACTTAAATTTTTGGGTTGGATTGGTTCTTTAACACAAATACAGCAAGTACTAGTTATACTAATCGATAAGCCAAATGGAGAATAATAATAGTTGAAATTTGAAAGGGGGCATAAATTAAAAGCACGAACCTCACCACCAAGATAACAGAGATCACCAGAAGATGTTAAAGTGGTGTCATGAAAAGCTGATCTTCCGAGCACACGAACCATTTCTGGCTCCACCATGTGTTTCCCTCCCAGTATCTTGAGTATGGTGGTCTTGCCTAGTAATCAAATCACAAAACAAATAAATAAAAATTGAAAATGAAAATAAATGCCTCTTCTTAAGATTCAAAAACGGAGACAAAGAGCGCGTGAGAGAACCAGCGCCATTGGATCCAACAAGAAGACAACGATAGCCGGAATTGAGAGTGAGAGAGAAGTCTTGAATGAGAGGAGTGGAACCCGGCGGAGGATGGCCGTCGATGCCAGGGTATGTAAATCGAAGATTCTTTATCTCAATCGCTGCTGCCTCTGAATCTGAATTCCCATTAATACCCATTTTCAACATTCAACACCAAAACCTAACACATACACACTCTCTCTTTCTCTCTCTCTCTGCTACTCATACATTCATATATGAATTGAATTGGTGTGTAGTTTCGGGAAGTGGAAGCGTGGCTATGTCTCATACACTCGTGTTTTCCAGTTTCACCACCTACCAAAAATGTGTTCACATGACCTTGTCTTTTCATACTTGTTAAGGTTGCTGTGAATATTTACGAAAAGACACACGACACTGTTATGCGGTAGTTTTCTGGTAATTAAACAGTTCAAGAACCCAAATAGAAGAAAATGATTAAGCACTGTTGGACCTGGATTTCATAAAAAGAGATATCAACGTGATTTTCTTAAAGTCCAGCCCAAGCCTTAGGCCCATCAGCAACACAAGTACATGTAACTCTCTTCTTTAGTTATAACTAGTTTATTACCCGTGCCGATGCATGGGGAAGAAAATCGATTTGTTTGTCTTATAAAACTTTTCATAAATTTAAAATCAATATTATGAATAATATTTTTTTTATTAAATATAAGAGCATGATGTAGGAATAAACAAAAAAGATATATCTTTATTCAAACTCTAATTAAATAATGATGTTGAGCTACACTATAAAACATATTGACATATGCAGGTAATAAAACATGTATTTTAACACGATGATGATAATATAAAAATTAGTAATTAATAAAGACTTAATTAAAATTCAAATTATCCAACTGATTTGCAACTTAATATAATGTATTTGTAATAAAAAAAATTAAATGTTGTGCTTGACATCAAGGTAATAAGAAAGATGCGTAACGTATACTTGCAAAAGTTATAAAACTCATTCCGTGATTCACTCGTAACGCGACACATAAAAATATATTGCTGCATTTTATCTTGTCATGTAGTCATTCAAAAATCACAAAGTTTTACTCATCTTCTTTCAGTATTTTTTAGAGTTGAACTTTCATTTAGAAAGATCAAATTTACAAAGTAATAATACTTACATATTTTTTTGCAAAGATTTGTGTCGTTAGTATCTAAAAATTTTCAAATTTGTATTTACAAGAATAAAAATCATATTTACGAACTTAATTATTAAAGAAGAATGATGAAATTTTAATTTAATTATAAAAATATGTTGGTGGGCTGGCCCTGTGGGCCGAGGCCCAGTTTGCCACATCTAACTATCAACATATAATAGATTTTTATATTTATCCACACAAAAAGTTCTTATAGTCGCATTTAGGTTTTTATATTTTATCTCAAATATGAACTTTCATTTATTATAATCACGTTTAAAAAATAATAATGAACAATTATATTTGCAAGAATTCGTGTCGTTAGTATTTGGAATTTTACAAATTTGTATTTATAAAAATTAAAATCAGATTTATGCCTTTAATTATAAAAAAGGATAAAATTTTAATTTAATTATAAAAATATATTGGTGGGCCGGTCCTCCGGGCCGATGCCAGTTAGCCACCTCTAACTATCAACATCTAATAGATTTTTATATTTATCCACAAAAAGGCTCTTATAGTTACGTCTAGATTTTTATATTTTATCTCACATATCAACTTTCATTTATTACAATTATATTTATAAAATTTAATAAAGAAGTAGGATATTAATGCATTTGTCTCCCACTTGCATCTACCATTTTCCAACATTATGATTGGAACAATGCAGCATTACAAATAAGCCATTGAGACAAAGACAAAAAAGTTAGACGTATGAAGAAGGCAACAATCTACCTTCATATTGAAATATGGAGTTAAATTTCAAATATTTAAATGTCAGTTTCCAAATTCAAACTGACTTGTAAAAAAAAAACTTTTTAACAATTCCCATATAAAAGATAGTGGGAATTTAATACAGCTGTCTCCCACTAAAAGTTGTTAAATTATTTTTCCACATATAACAACTTCAAATTTCAAAATTTAAAAAAGAAGTAGGATATTAATGCACCTGTCTGCCACTTGCATCTACCATTTTCCAACATTATGATTGGAACAATGCAGCATTACAAATAAGCCATTGAGACAAAGCCAAAAAAATCTGGAGAAGGCAACCATCTATCTACCTTCATATTGAAATATGGAGTTAAATTTCAAACATTTAAAGGTCAGTTTCCAATGTTTCCAATTTCAAACTGACTTGTTAAAAAAAAAAAGGTTTTTTAAACAAAATCTATAATAATAATTTCATATTAAATGTTTAATTAAAAACATTATAGTTTTTGCGAGTTAAATTTAATTATATAAGAAACATGTTTTGTAAATTATAAAAAAATATTTTAATTTATATAAAATAATATAATGTTAACCAAAGAAACGGTAGAAGCATTAAAATAATACAATTTGTAAAATAATATAAACTAACGTAATTTACCTTTAGAAAATCAATTTGAAAAAAAAAATTCACTACAAATGAAACGTTTATTCCTCATCGACTAACTCTCTAAAAAGGGTAAATGCATTAATTGGATCTTGAAATACAGAGTTATATGCATGACGTTTCACTTACCAGTGTCAGCAATTAAAGTATTTTGTATTAATTTTACATATATTTCAAAAAATATTTTAAAAAGTTATTTTTTAAAATAATATAAACTAACGTATTTTACCTTAGAAAATAAATTTGAAAAAAAAAATCACTACAAATGAAACGTTTATTCCTCATCGAATAACCCTCTAAAAAAGGTAGATGCATTAATTGGATCTTGAAATACGGAGTTATATGCCTGACGTTTCACCGTGTCAGCAATTAAAGTGTTTTGTATTAATTTTACATATATTTTAAAAAGTTATTTTTTCTCTTTTAATTTACAATTTTATATTTTTATATTGGTTATTACATGTTCATCTAATAGAAGAACAATTTGAGAAGATGATGAAGATAAACAGACAGAGAAGAGAATAAACATGTGCACAAAAGCTAATTACCAAATGAAAATACCCAGTAACACATATCCTATTTATACACAAAATAATTTCGTTTTTTAATAATTAAGCCCAATAGTGGAATATTAATAGGATCAACAAAAAGTAGTGCAATATTAACGATGAACTCTTTACCCACATTTCAGTTTGAATTTTGAATTTGAATACTTTTCAACCTAACAATCCATTTCTTTGGTTAACAATGCAAAGTTTCCAATGATGGATTTAAGATTATATATATTAAGATATTCACTAATTATATATATATATATATATATATATATATATATATATATATATTACAATTTAAGACATTTTATAATTTTATTCATTTTCAAAATATATATCCAATATAACAGTAATTTTTTTTTTTGAATACCCAATATAAAAGTATCCAATATAGAAGGAATGGGTGAAGCGTCTTCCCCTCCTCTTTGTCATAAAAGCGCAAAGCTCTAGATGATGATAACTTCCAATCTTTATGGTAGACCCACAAAATTGTCGGTTGATTAAAATTCGTTGTCCACTTTTCATTTGATTATTTTACTTTTTCTGATTTTCTGCATTACAAAACAGTTATATTACTTAATTATGTGAACAATTTCAATATCAAAAAATAAGTATTATCTTAACAAATATACGTTTTGAATAATTACATGTAGTGTTTTACTAAAATTATGATTTACAATGTGCAATTAATTGTGATATTAAATATTTATTTTTTAATTATATTTAATTCAAGTTTATTACTATCGAATTTATGGTGCGTGCTGTTATTATAATTATTTTCTTTTTTGACTTTTAAGAATGTCTTGTGCTAGAAGGCAACGAAATATAAGGACATGTTGTGAAACTCTGATTACGTAATCATAGCTCCCCGACCGAGTGGAATATTAATAGGGTCAATAATTACTATGCAAAAATAAGTGCAATATTAATGATGAATTCTTTTCCCACAGTTTAAATTTTGAATTTGAATACTTTTTCACCTACTAATGCAAAAAGTAATGACATATTAATACATTTTAACCTACCCATGCAGAAAGTAGTGGATCATTAATACATGTGTTTGCCACCAATGAATTTTGAATTTCAAATATTATCCCACCATTTTTACAATTTTTTTTTTGCGAAAACTAAAAGATTTTCAAAAGAGGCAATTTTTCAAACTCTTCTCAAGTGTGAACACAAAGCTGAAATGAAGGACAGAGCAACACGTCAGCAAAGTTTCCAATGTTGGGTTTAACATTATATATATTAAGATACAACACGTCATCATATATATTTTGTTGTCAAAATTTCCGCAGTTAAAATATCTTAAAGGTAATGTTTGGTTAAAAATGTTATACACGAATAGACTCAAATTTAAATTTAATAATTATAAGATTTAATTTAATTTTATTTGTTTGTAACACTATTTAGATTCACTTTATAATTTTATATACATAATTTAAAAAAAAATCATATATTTATTTTGACATGTTAGTTTGTTCTCTTTTTAGTACATGAAAAATGTTTATTATTTTCATTATTTTTATATAACAGGATCGTTTTCTAATACCTTCTTAATTAGATTTTTATTACACTTCCTTATACATATATCATATTTTCTCCAAAATCTTTATTATAATTGGCGTTCACCAGAAGCAATGTATGAATCAAATAAAGAAAGTTTGCAAAATGCCAACAAATTGAAAGGAAAGATATTGAAACAAATAGAAGAGTGAGACAATGGAGAGATAAACACAAATCGACTGAAGATCCTATATATTTTTTAGGGTTTAGGGCGTTGCATATTTTTAGGGAAGAATAGGATGAGTTGTGTGTCAGCATTCAAAATTCAAAAATCAAATTTTAAATTTCAAGTTTAAATTCAAATTAAAATTTCGAAATTCAAGGAGTAGTCAGATATATTTAATGAACTGTCTGCCACCAACATTCATAAGACCATTGATTTAAAGTAAGAAATTTTGTCCATTGAAAAATTGATGTTGTTTTATATTAATTAAACTCATTAATTTACCAAAAAATGAAACTTTAAGAAAATTTGTAGTGTGAACATAAAGCTGGAATTGAAGCAGAATGCGACACGTCATCAAGGTTTCCAAAGAATGGAATACCTTTATAATATAAGAAAGATATATATATATATATATATATATATATATATATATATATATTTGAATTTAAAAAATTAAATCAAAATATTTAAAAAATGAGATTCAAAAACGAATTCGAAATCATATTTTGAAATTTTAAATAGAGATCAAATCTTGTTTTAAAAGAGCTGATCATTCTAACGTAGAAATCATGATCAGTTTGAATTTAAAATTTGAAAAGAGCTGAGTGGGACAATTGGGCATTGAATGAGGTGTCTGCCACCACAACTCATCAAAACTTTTTTTTTTATTTTTTTCGTAATTTATATTTACATTTTTAAAATGTTTAACAATATTTAATTATTTGAATTTGACAAAGAAGGAAAGTTTTTGAGGGGCAGTGATGTGAACAGAAAATACTATCAACTTGCAAAATAAAAGGAGATTTCCAATTTTCTCCATTTAAATAAAATTAATGACGATTTCATTATTTTTCTTTATTTTCCAAATAAATTTTGAGTCGTTACAAATGCTAACATTAAACCACTAATAAATTATAGATATTTATACCTTGACATTAGAGGTGGAGTGGGGAACGAAACAAACATGAGAGAATAGGAGTTCAGAAATTGAAAATAAAAACTAAAACCCATTCCAAAGAATTCAACATGAGCAACAAAAACTCTGATATGGAAGCACAAGACAAACAAATCGATTTTCTTCCCCATGCATCGGCACGGGTAATAAACTAGTTATATTGTAAACTTATAAAATGGCAAAAAAGACTACGAGCAACAAAAAAAAAAAGTCTAACTCAAAAATAAGAAAATGAACAAAAGACAAATAAAAAATAAAAAATTTGAGGACAATAAAGAAAGACAAAAATAAGACAAAATATATTGGAAACTTATAAAGGATAGGATATATATTGTAACTACTAAGTCACTATGATATCCTAATTGTTGATTTCCGCCAATCAACGGTTATTATTTTCACAAATCAAACTCATTAATTAATTATTAATTTGCAATAAATGATAACCGTTGATTGACGGAAATCAACGGTTAAGATTGGTAGTAACAATATCTTATCCCAACTTATAATACTAATTTCTTTTTCTATTACCTTTTAATTTTTTAAAATTTGTCTTTGGTCTATTTTCTTCCTTTTTATTTAGAATAATTTTATGTATTTATTTTACTTTTACTCTTTTCTATCACTGTTCTAATTAAGTTTCTAATATATTTGGTCTTAACTTATTTTTGTTTCTCTTGAGTCAATTTTCTTCTTTAATTTTGATTTAGCATATGTGGCCCTTTTTATTCTATTTTTATCTTTGTTTACTTTTATTTTATTTTTTTGTAAGTGTTGTAAGTTTTTAACAATCTTTTCTTTTTCTTTTTAATTTTTGTTATCCATTTATTTTCTTCTTTAAGAATGGTAAAATAGGCAGATTAATTAAGTTTCTAATGATGTTGTAAATGTCAAAAAGTAGATACACACAAACTGTGATAATAGTTTCTTACATTCATCCGTTCGTACTTTCCCTCATCAATTGAGGTCTTTATATACAAATACGCTAGTAACGTCTATTCTAACTTTCAATTTACAACGTATAACGGAAAGTTAAATTATAACTTTATTACAGAAACGTATAACGGAAAGATTAAATTATAACTTTATTACAGAAACGTATAACGGAAAGATTAATTGATAACAGATTTGAATTCAAATTTCAATTCAACAGTAAATGAGTTTGAATGGAAAAATAATTAATAGGGGAATAAGTGACTAAAAAAAGAGTATATGGGATAATTGATTCAAACCAAAATCATAGTTGGATTTCAAATTTGTTACCGTAATTTACTCAAAATAGCTACTTAAATATTACCAAAGTTAATTAATTTAAATCAATTAAGATAATTCAAATACCCATTGACACAATGATTGTATTAATACAAATGTAGAAAAAAAAAAGCCAGATATATTGATATTATTGACACAGTGATTGTATTAATACAAATTTCGAGAAAAAAAAAACTGCCAGATATATTGATATTTTGATATTATTTTCAAACTATTTTCCATTCAATATAATTTGCAAGATCTCCCACTAGTATATATAGGTCTTCCTTTGACATTTGCCACCACTGTCATTCACTTAAGCTTGTTCTTTTCCTTGTTATAAAAAAAAGCTTGTTATATAATTTGCAAGATCTCCTACTAGTATATATAGGTCTTCCTTTGACATTTGCCACCACTGTCATTCACCTAAGCTTGTTCTTTTCCTTGTTATAAAAAAAAGCTTGTTCTTTTCCTACAAACTGAAAACATGAAAATGTCTCTACAAAGTTTACTTCTTTCATTTTTCATCATGTTTGTCTCATTTGACTTGTCGTTTGGCTCTTACATGGAAAACACACGCTATCGAACAAGTTATCCACGTTACGCGTGGCCTGGGAGACTGGTGAAGCCAAATCATGAACATTCTGGCCTCGCCAATTGGGCTGATCAATATGCATCGTCTCAAAGAATGGTTATTGTTGATGACTATGGAGCCAAGCCTAATGATGAAGGAGATGATACTGGGGTATAACGTAACAACAACATGAAAAACATGATATTTTTGTCCATTCAGTGCTCAATCTCTTACTTTTTTTTCTTTTTTTGTAATTGTGCTTTAGGCATTTGAGAAGGCATGGAATGTGGCATGTTCTACTGGGAGTGTTCTTGTGGTACCCGAAAAGAGTGTTTATTATCTAAAGCCAATAACATTTTCAGGCCCATGTCAACCAAACACTGCCTTTAGAGTGAGATATATACTATATATGTTCACAAGCAATGTTTAGTGAGAAATTAGATGATCAGTGGTCATTCATTGTAATTGTTTTGTGTTTCTTGCTTCTTCCTCAGATCCGTGGAGAAATAATTGCATGGCCTGACATGTCAGCATACGGAAGCACAGGAAAAAATGGCCTCAAATATTGGATTATGTTTTATGGTGTAACAAATCTCATAGTTGATGGAGGCGGCATTATCAATGGGAATGGCAGGAATTGGTGGTTGAACTCTTGCAAAATCAACAAAAACCTCGTAAGTTATTGTTCTGTGGATTTATCTCCTCTAAATCAGAGAATAATTAGTAGAGTAAGTACCTTTTTTTGGTCCCCAGTAAATAAAAAGGCAAATCGTGTTCTAAGAAATTCAAAATGGACCCATTCTAGTCCTTTTGAGGGATTAATATGGATCTTTTTTGAATTTATCAGGGACCACAATTTCAACTAAATTGGTCCATTTTGAATTTCTTAGGGACCACGATGAGCCTTTTTATTTTCTAGGGACTAAAATGGGAATCGTAGAATTTGCTGAGTACCAAAAAGGGTATTTACTCTAATTAATATTTGAATAATCATTGATATAATTCATTATTATTTTTGCAATAATTAAGTATTGAATTTTAAAGGACCCATTTATGAATATATCCCATATTTAAGTCTTTCTTGATTTTTATTCTAGTGATTGTCAATACTGACTGTTATTTAATTCTTTACTCTCCTCCTTTTGTTTCACAGCCATGCAAAGATGCGCCAACTGTAAGTTAATGTTTTTGGTAACATAAAGCTTTAACTATTATTTTCAATACTGACAGTTATTTTCATACTAACTTTTTTTTTTCTCGAAAAATTTGTTGCATAGGCCGTGACTTTCGTTGGATGCAACTCCTTGAGAGTGGCAAACCTGAAGTTCCACGATGCACAGCAAATGCATATTCGGATTCAGGGATGCATAAAAGTTAGAGTTTTGGATCTGGAGATTAGAGCACCAGGGGACAGCCCTAACACTGATGGTATTCATGTCACCGACACCCAAGATATTACCATAAGGCACAGTGACATTATGACAGGTAAAAATGAAGATAAACTCAAAAAATATTAAATAAAAAATTCCCTTGAATTTTAAAATTTCTAATTTTCTTCCCCACTATTTCATTGAAGGTGATGACTGTATTTCCATAGTAAGTGGGTCCCGACAAGTTCGAGCTATGAATATTACTTGCGGACCAGGACATGGAATCAGGTTTGTGATTTATATCACAAACATCGATCGCTAAACTGTAGTTTTGTTTAGGTCGATTTTTAATTGATTGGTTAAAAATATTAATGTAGTATTATTGTGCAGCATTGGAAGCTTAGGGGCTGATAATTCAGAAGCTGAAGTCTATGATGTGCTTGTGAACAAGTCCACCTTAATAGGAACGACTAATGGAGTGAGGATAAAGACTTGGCAGGTAAGTGTTTGACTTTGCTATTTGACATACTATATCATTCGAAACGGTTGAAAATAGAGTTATATTTATAAAGGAAAATATGTTTTTCATCAGATAATTTGTTTTATGCATGTATAAAATAAATGAGTGAAATTTATTTTTTTCTTAGTGGATCTCACTTATTTATTTTTGTATGGAAACATATTCCCCATTAATAAATATAAATTGCAAAAAGCATAAGAATTGAAGTTGCCAACTTGATTTTTGGCTTGACCAAATTACTTTTGACATGACAAATAAAATGGGAAAACTCATTACGCACAATGCCACAGAAGTAATATTACATTATTCTCTATAATGTAGTGTCGAAAACATTTAATACAAAACATGATTCTTTAAGAGATTCACTAAAACATAAAATAAAACAAAATTCAAAAAGATTCTTCCTAATATACTTGTTACATGTGAAGTGTATTTATTTTGAAAGATGAGAGGTGTTTTATTAATGTTATCTTATTTATTTATTTTTCTTTATCCTAAACACAGGGAGGTTCTGGTTATGCAAGAAACATCACATTTATGAACATAGAGATGCGAAATGTGAATAATCCCATAATCATAGATCAAAACTACTGTGACCAGGGAGCTGCTCCATGCCTAGAGAAGCAGGTGATTATTAATTAAAGTTGTCGAATTACATGTCCTTTAATTTATTGAGAGCAATTTTTTCTCTTATTATAGCATTGCATGAAATTGATCATAATGAGGACTATATATCTTGGTCGAATGACAGAATTCTGCAGTGGAATTGAGCGGCGTTCGGTATCAAAACATTAGAGGAACAAGTGCCTCAGAGGTTGCAATAAAATTAGACTGCAGCGAAACTATCCCTTGCAAAGGAGTCTACATGCAAGATGTGATTCTAACACCAGAAGACGGTGGCGGTATCAAGGCTTCTTGTGCGAATGTTCAATATGTCAACAGAGGAAAACTTTTCCCTCAATGTGATCCAGATAATTGAAGAAAGAATGGAGAATTGAATTTTTTATTTAATTGTTATTAGTTAGTCCCAACTCCCAACTAAGTATTTAGAACTAGGCACCGATGCATATTCATTTTACTTAGTCTATTATTTTTTTTAATAAATTATGGTCTTTTTGTTTTGTTTTATTTCTAATGTTAGTTTTGCAATGAATGGAATATAGCGAAGATGAAAGCTATGCTCAAAGCATAATAAACATATTGTTGGGTAATGGATGAAATATAACGAAATCTTAATACTTGAAATTAAGGAATTTGCGATTATCTCTGAAAATTGTAACTTTATTAAAATCAAGAGATTTTAGATAATTTTAAAGTTTAGCAATTTATTAATCTATTTATTTTTAAGTTTTGTATTTAATTATATATGTCTTATTTCCAAATTTTACATAAATTAAAATAAAATATTTATAATTTAATATATTAAAGTGAATTTTTAAACATTAAAATATTTATTTGAAATAACCAAGGTATTTAAAAGTTTTATATGAAAATTAATTTGTCCTAACATATCTTAGCACGGACACAAATATTGTGCACTGATAAAAAATGACGAACAGATAAGAACAGAAAGGATGTGGTTTTGCTCTGATATGGAAGCTGAAAAAAAAAAATAGTAAGAACAGGAGAAAGAAGAAGATGTCAAAATAAGTGAACGACTACAAAAAATGAGAAGGCGTGTAGGTTTTGTTGAACGTTTAACAATCTCAATGGACAAAGTAGGTGAACATTTAATTGAGTTGTCAGTTTTTGAAATTTAAAATTTAAAAACAATTATGAGTTGTGTCCCAATAAAATGAGAATAAATCTGCACCATTAACTAAATTTATTTAATCACTTAACTAAACCAATGCATAAAGAAGGTCATCATTAAATGAGTTTTCAACATTCAAAATTTAAAAATCAAATTTTGAATTTCAAATTTTGAAATCTCGAAATTTAAAGAGCATTCAGATATATTTATTGACTTGTCTGCCACCAACACTCATAAGCGATCTCTACCATTGATTTAAAGTAACAAATCCTGTCCATTGAAAATATATATATTTTTTGTATTTATTATATTATATTAAACGCTTACCATTAAAGGAAACTTTTTAAAATTGTCTAGTGTGAATACAAAGATGAAATTGAACCACAGTTTGACACGTCATGAAGGTTTCCAAAGAATGAAATTCCTTTATAATATAAGATAATGTTATGCGATTTACGAAAATATTTTTAATGCTACGGGTGTATCAAACTCGTTACACCCGATTGCTAAATGGAAAAAATTTGAAGGGATATGAAGAGGAATATAAAAAAAGTAAGGGTTAGAGTGGAATTTTATTTTACCCATTTTAATAAATGAGTGTGCCGAATTCGATAAACCTGGTGTACCAAAAGTTTACTCGCAATTTACATATTTCTTTTATGTGTAATATGTAATATCTGCTTCATTCTCTAGAGTATCTTCTTCAAAAGAGCATGGATAATTGAGATTTCACACACTTATAAGAAGGAAATGGTTGCTTTGCTTCATCATTTGAGTTCGGTACACCGGGTATATCAAAAGTTTGCTCACAATTTACATATTTCTTTTTATTTGTAATATGCAATAGCTGCTTCACTCTCTAGATTATTGTATAAGAGACTTCCTCAAAAGAGCATGGAGAATTAAGATTTCACACATTTATATGTAACTAATGCACTTGCTTCACATACTCACCTTTTTGGATGGGAAACACTAACTTTCACTGATCCTACTTCATCGTTTGAGTAGTTTGCTTTGCTTTTATAGGAAGGCGAATTAAGGCTTGCATCTAAAAATACCAACAAAATGCATTCTCAGGAGAGTGTCATATAGAAGAAGTCAGTATAAAATATTATTTTATTTTAAAATACTAAATAACTCAACCTTGTAGGCTAAGTTTTTTAAAATAAGTATGTGACCTATTTGTTAAATAGGTTTTTTTCTAGTCCAGATCTGCTCTGTTTACTACTTAGACAAGGTTTGGTCTACATATTTATACCTCTACTCTTGTATTTTTATACCATCAGTTAGAACCATCATAGCATATCACTTTGACTCTTTATGACTTTATATATATGTATATATATATATAAACTTTCTTGTTTTTCTTAATTTTTATCCTATTTTATTATCATATTATTATGAAAATTTGGTTATATATTTTACATTTAAAAATACAATATTTAATACAAATTAAAAATTCATTATCTTAAAAAATATTTAAGCTAAATTCAAATAATTTTATTATGCTAACAAGAGAGAATGACAACAGACAACGGTTAAGGCCTAAGCCCAACAGATGATCACAGTCGTCACAAATATGGTTTTAGCCATTTGGACTGTAGCAAAAGCCCAAAAAATTAAATATAAATTCAAGTAAAGCCCAATAGGGCCCATAATGCTCTTTGTTTGCATTTCTTCAAGGAAAAAAAGAAACAGTGAAGAAAAAGTACTTTCTTAGTTAGATCCGTTAGAAATAGTGTTTTTTCACATAACTTCATTTTGGATCCGTAAGAAAGAAATTTTGGTCTGAAAATCCTTGCGTTTGCGGGGTGTAAGATCTGGTATGCTCCGTCGTCTGTGATTACTTGCAAGCTTCGCTTCTTCTCTTTCCGAAGCTCACACAGTCACATATGGATCCCAATCAGGTAAATCAACTAGTTTTCTAGGTTTTCTCCATTTCATTCTGTATAATTCTTAGATCTGGTCCCGACTGTTCGCTTCTTCTTTGAATTTTCGTTCATCGACGCTTTCCTTTGGTTGTTAGAATCTTAGGAAGACCATAGATTCGATTTTTCAATAATCTCGAGGGAAAATCAAATCCAGTAGTATCTCTATATGCACTGCTTAATGTTTTTAATTTCAAACGATGATTCAGTAGTGCGTTTTATTTTCTGCTCGATTTTTCATTTTCTGTGCTATACAAATGTGTTGCTACACTTAAAAATCTGAATATGAATTAGACTTTTCCGTACACTTTTGGTCACTGGAAGTAGATTTGGTTGGAATGCTCATGCCATTGATTACTTTTTTAGATTTATACAATCAATCGAATTTTCCTCCGTGTGCAGCCTGTAGGTGAAAACTACGCCAATCCAAAGACCTGCTTCTTTCATGTTCTCTTCAAGGTTTAGTTTATCTAGTTGTGCTCTTTGCCTTTCTTTTTATGTAAGCCATGTTCAACATCATTAAAGCATTATTTTCTGTATCTGGCAGGCTGCAGCCTTGGCATTTTACATTCTCTCGGCCCTCTTTATTAATAACTTTGTCATCATTTTTGTGGTGACAGTCCTTCTTGCCGCCCTTGATTTTTGGGTTGTCAAGAATGTGAGTGGGAGAATTTTAGTTGGTTTGAGATGGTGGAATGAAATAAATGATCTTGGTGAGAGTGTTTGGAAATTTGAATGTCTTGACCACGAGGTAGGTATTCCTTGTTTTGATCCATGGCAGGGCTGTAATATTACTTTTGAAATAATATATCTGTCATGTACTGTCTATGCTGAGACTGAGTACATAAGAATGAGCTTCAAATTATTTATTTATAGAAACTTGCATCTTACATATGTTATTTTTTCCCTCCAGTCATTGGCTCGGATTAACAAAAAAGATTCATGGCTTTTCTGGTGGTCCCTTTACCTCTCGGTAAGAAAATATGGATTGGTTATAGCAGGCAACAACATTCTGGTTTTCTCGTAGGTCCAGTTACAGTCAAAAGATTCAATAAAGGGGACAGTACATATAATATTGTGGCCTGATCTTACTTATTGAGATGGTGCATCTGTTGCTTAGGAGTAAATAGTAAACTAAATGGATTGTAATGTTCAGAATAAAGTGATTAGTTCTCAATAAATTTTGAATCTGATTGGAGAATAACTCCGATACGAACCTTGGGGGAGTTTAACCCCAAAAGCTAGTTTGTAAGGTAGGAGAACTCAATGTTTATATAATCCCACACCAGAACCTTACGTTTCCAATGAGGGACTCCAAGTCCGATTCCTTGCAATTGGATTGTAACTAACACTTAAACCCCCCCCCCCCCCCCTCCCAACCACACACACACACACACACAAAATAAAAAATAAAATAAAAAGAAGAAGCATGATCATTTTCTCTTTAATCAGCATAACAATGGATTTTTTATTTTTTTATTTATTTGTATTGTTCTACAGGCAGTTGCATGGGTCGTGCTGGCTATATTCTCGCTCATAAGGCTTCAAGCCGATTATCTCCTTGTTGTAGGAGTTTGTTTGACCCTCAACATTGCAAATATTGTTGGTTTTACCAAATGCAATAAAGGTACACAAATTCAATATAGCAAAATTGAATTAGGTTGGGGGAAATGTCTGGAAATAATAAGATACTGAAATTTTCAGTGCAAGGCTTTTCTTGGTTTATGACACACGTGTAATATGTCATCTTGAAGTCATGAAAACTTATTTTGTAGCACCTATTTCTCGTCTCCTTTTGAAAGATGTAAACTATAATTTGCTGTATTCTGCCCACTTCCTGTAAAATTGTTGACACAAGAGGAGACTGACTACTAAATAACTTATGTTTAGAGTTCAATTTTCTTGTGTAAAAAATGTCAATTCATGATTTTTCTTGTCAATTCCTGGGTGGCAAAGGGCTCTATTAGGCCTCAAAATGACTCATTTAATCACCAAACCATAATTTCTTTAAGTTGGGTCATGATATTTGGTTCAAAGGTGCTTTGGATGCTGATATATTGTATACCCATGTAGGGTTCTGTGATTATTGATGCTTTGTTAATTGCATTCTTGTATTTGTGGTTTGCAACCTGTCCATTGGGCTTAATTGGGTGAGCATTTGTCTTTAGGATGCCCACAATCTATATTCACAGCAAATTTGAAGCTATTATTGCTATTGTTGTTGATATAGTAATAGAAATATATTCCCGACAAATTGGAAGCTATTATTGTTATTGTCATTGTTATAGTAGTAGAAATAGTTGCTATGGAACTCGTTAAGTAACTAGACACATTATTTTGCAATGATATGTGAAAAGGAATAACTCCTTGTAATAGTACCGTTTTTTGTGGGATTGGGGACTTTCGGTCTTGTTTTTATTTGCTGTATCAATATTTTCTGCACTACATCTGGTCTGATTAATCCTTCTTCCAATGAGTACGTGTTTCATTTTGAATGATATGGATATGTATGAAACATGCATGCCCTAGCAGTTTCTCTAGGTCTAGTCTTTCACATCTTGAGACTGGTGGTTCTATTCAAGCTCTGCCCCTTTCTGCGTCCCATTCCTACCCATTAGGAAGGATTTCTCTTCGTTCCCCATATGAATGTACCATTTCATCTTTTACTTGCTATTCAATGGAAAACTTGCCATGACTGAAACTTCTTGGTTGTCTTTCAGATGCTAAGAAGCAGATTCAACAATTTGCCTCTCAGACAATTGCCTCTCGGTTCACATCTACCTTACAGTCAGCATTCAATGTTTGATTATTAGAGTTGACTGAACCATGCATTATTGGAAGTATTGAGATGCGGTGGAAGTTTGTACATGATGATGATTATTTCGGCCAGCATCATATTCGATCTTGACTACCTATCGAACTTGCATAGCTACTGATACAACAAATGCAAAATTTTGTACCTTTTATATGAAAAGGCTTGAGTGGGTGAGACTTAGATAATCAAATTGCATAGTAAAACAGTTACTTATTTTCGGGTGTAAATCATGTTCTTTTGTATTCTTTTGCATCGGAGGTTTAAGATTTATATTCTGTGCAACGAACTTTTACGGCTTATTATCATGATATTGAGTCATAAATTGGTGGATAATGTAAATGACAAATGTCATGATGTTGTATCATCAGGTCGTGGGTTACGATTTGTCTCACAGACGAAAATATATGTAAAACTGAAATCAAATTTAAAAGGGTTTAACCTAAAATGGAGCTACACTTCCCTATTGGCTGAGCAACAATAGCAGAAAACCAAGCTCCTTGGTAGAATTTCGTATCATAAGCTGTATCTAAAATTTGTAAGACGCATCTTTGCCAGAAACGTAACGAAGGAATAATATCCTGTTCGTAACTTTGTTTGGTGTGTATGACATTAGATCATATTTTTTTAGTATGGGTGTTGTACGGATAAATGGGGAACTCAATCTAGTATTAGCTGCTATCATCTCTCTCTCTATGGTTCCCCATGATATTAAGGGGAAGAAAAGTCTTAATTAAAAGTGACTTTCGAATGATGCAGTGCAAAAATCCTGTTTCATGCATGGCACGGTCATTTCTTTTCCTTTTCTATTGCAAACAATGAGTCATAGTTGATCATGATTCATGATCTTTTTATTTTATTTTTTTGTTCCGTTTTCCATCACTTTCGCCGGCCCCACCACTCATGACTGGAATGAACGCTTTATCTCTCACGTCTCACCTAACAAATGTCCACTTTAAGTTGAATCTGTAAGCTTTGCTTCCTCACCCCTGTTAAGCTTACAGAAATCTCCCCTAACATATCAGATAAAGAAGATGGGGTACTTTTAAGTTTTACTGAACCTCATTGTGTTGGTGAGAAGGGTGATGGAGTTGGAGATTTCAAACAATTATATTAATTTTTTATTGATTATTTTTTTTTTTTTTTATTTCTTTAGGCTCCTGCACTTGTCCTCGACTGCCAAAGTGTAATATGATGAATATATATAGATATGTAAACACAACACTTGTGCAGCAGTTAATATGCATGTAAATAATGAAGAGAAATGATCTGTCATTGCCCTGTGAGATTACCTCGTTAATGTTAGCCAAATTACTTGAGGTTTGGTAAAAACAAGAAGGAAAAAGAAAAACAGTAAAATAGAAATTAAATTCCGTCTGAGATAAATCATAAATTTTCTGTTGATTTTATTGGATCAGTGATCATTGTGCCACCGCCACCACATAAATTTACCTAAATGCCACGCTCTTAAACTATTTTTCCAAACTGCCGCGCAGGTAAGGTCGCTTGCAGCAGTAGCGAACTATGCATGATGATGATGTGTCAGGAAGTTGGTGGTGTCAGAGTTCGCTTCTGACACAGGTGACCTCCGCTTTTTATTAAGTTTGCCTACCATGTAGGCGACCTCCATTTTTTATTTTTATTTTTTTTAATTTGATACTTATTATCCACTAAAAATGTGACACGTCAGCAAACCAAGTTCGCCTGTGTCAGAAACGAACTTGCCCCGTGGCAGATTGGGAAATAAGACTGTTCGCGTGGTATTTAGGTAAAAAAATTGGTGAAGAGTTACATTTTATTCAGTTACCCAATTTTATTTGCCGGCCAAGATATCCATGATGGAATTGCAGCTAAAGTAACTATGCTTTAGGTATCTTCAATCAGTGCCATAAATACCTTAGGATGTGCTTTGTTTATTCTCAAAGTCTTTTAAATTACCAATCGGGTTTAATTGATCAACACTCCAATAGCTAATTTATCTCTGTAAATTTATGGAAAGGTAATAGAATATCACTCAATTAGAATAAAGTTGAGAGAAACGAGAATTTTATTTTTAAGACCCTACTATCCATATGCATTGGTTAGTAAAGTCTAAATTTAATTAGAGTCTCTTTGTGGAATGCTATCATAACTAATTAAATAACTATTAAATTTAAGGTTATGTCTTTTAACCATTTTTATGAACATCACGGTGTAATTAACTTTATATTAATTACATCGGTAAGGAGATAAATATAAATATCAATTAACAAATATATCAATTGAAGTGACACAAAATTTATGTATAAGATTTTCATTAAGTGTAAGAAATTATAATCTTTTTTCTAGGTCTCTGTTTGGATTTATAAGCATACGATAGGCCAAACAGGTTTTGGGAAAATCTCTTATAACAAAAAGCTCTCTTATTTATAATGAAGAAAAAAACCGAAAACTAAAAGCTTTTCCTATGAGCTTATTTTTAAGCTCTTATCTATTTTTCTTGAATTGTGTGTTTTTTTTTAAATGAAGAGTGATAAAGATAGATAGAAATAATTTTCTTAAAATATGTGCTTTTAAATAATTTTTAAGCTAAATTTTTTATGTAATATTCAAACAGCTTTTAGCTTCTTCTTTAAGTTCTCTTTTCTAGCATTAATTTATAAGTAGCTTATAGCTTAAAGATAAGAGGATCCAAACATGCTCTAATTAAAAGGTGAAAATAATATGACATTTTCTTGAATTGGGAAAATATGTCTCACTCAAAGTAACACTTAGGAGATACTATTTCTCATTTCTCTCTGAATTGTAGAATTCTTTGAATTATAGTGAAAGCCTCCATTTATAGGCCAAAGTCTACAAGCATTTACGCATAAACGTGTTGTTAGACTCAATAAATATAAGAATGGAAAATAATTCAAAAATTCCTTTGCAAAACTTCTATATACCAGTCCCTTTCTTGCATTCTCTCTTTCTCTTCTATTAATGTAGTTTTCCCCATTGCTCTTTGTTGGTTAGATGCAAACTAATTAATTTATTTGGTTCTTGTAGATGATATGATGGACGGAACCTAACATCCTACGATTGATTATTGCTCCACCTAAACATGGCATAATATAACATTGTGATAGACCAATTTGGAAAATAATTACATTAATCACATGTAAATAAAAAAAAATAAAAAATTAGAACGAAGAAGATAAGATCAAACCACAAAAGTGGGATCTTCAACTTAAGGCCAATTGGTTGAACACTGGTTATGAATCAAACACGCAGTTGGGACAGATTTCAGACGCAAAAAAAAAAGTGGTGGACAACATCTTTGCTGACCTGTCATCAATGAAAATCTATTTCCAACTTTCATGCGTGTCGCAAGTGTCGTGTATGGATCTTTGCATATTATATTTTTATAAAAATCAAAATCAAAATTCTTATAAATGATTAAAACACAATATCATCAAATTATTTTTAAGACATAAAATTCATTTTAATTTTTTTTAGCAATTGTTCAACAATAATCTTTCCAGTCCAAAAATTTCCACCAAAACAAAACAAATGAAATAATCCTCCTCCTTACCCGAAAGAGAAGGTCATAACGGAAATTTCCGAATATAGCAAAACGAATAACTTCTCGCTTTAGAATTTACAAAGTAGTACTCCAAAACAAAGCATATCTTCATTGGTCTGCACTTATTTTTTTTTTGCTAATAGCAGTGTTTAATTTTAACTGCTAACAGTTGTTGAATTATATTTACCATTTATATTTAATGGTGTTTATGCTTCCACAGTAGTAGCAAAAACAAAAAATTTTGCAGCTGATCCTTTTATCTCTGTGCGATCCCACTTTAATTGAATCTGCTGTAGAAGATTTTTGTTTTTTGTTTTTTTTTGGTAACCAGATTTTTGTTTTGTTATTATTGTAGAAGTATAAAGTATAAACCCCATATTTATATTAGTAATATAAATTAGGGTTTGATTTTTTTAATATTACTTTAAATAACTTTATCTAATATTCATCGAAACATGTTATTTTGGGCCAGAAATCAAGGTGTTTTTGTAGTTTTAATTTATTTCAGGATTATAATAATTTTTCTTATTCTAATTTTTTAATTTTTCAACACCAAAACGACGTCGTCTCGATGAATATTAGACAAATTTGTCTAAAGTAACATTAGATACATTTTTCCCTATAAAATATGGGTTTGATAATTCTCATTCAACATGGGAATTGAAATCTTCCTACACACCCTTCCGTTTTTGTGCTGACATGAGTCCTACACATAATTTTTTCTAAAATATAGGTTCCATATACTTTTATCTCTATAACATAAAATTTCAATTAACTTCAGAATTATAAAACCCATAAAATATATTTTGGTTTTTCTATAAGACTATGAGTTGTGTTGATAAAAAAAATTCTCAATCCAAGTAATACCAAAACCAAAATATGTATCTTCATAATTTTCAATCCTCTACCCATTTTTTTTTTTGGTAAATACACTTATTACTTTTGCTCCTTTTCAACTATCCTTATTATTTTTTTATTATCCCCAACTTTAATTGATGTTAGAAACATTAAATTCTAAATCAACTTTAATGACAATTCAATGTTTTTCAACCTATTTTTAGTTTTGTTTTACCAAACCTGCGGTAATTTGGCTAACATTAACAAGGTAATCTCACATGGACATCATTTTCCCTTCCTCGCCGGCAGCAGCACCGCCTCAATATAAAGGACCATCACTTCTCCAATCCTCTTGACATGATTATTCAATACGCTTCTTTCTCTTTTTCCCCAAAAAATTGAGATAAAGAACTGATGTCTAGATTTTATCCATGAAAATCTAAGATTTTCATATTCTTACAACATCATAGGCCTATGCTAACTCATTCATATGAAATCCCAATACGCTGTTTATGATATATTAACCCTTTTGAGTTGACTTCGTTTCTGTTGTCATTCCCAGATTGCAATACTCTTTTCTTTGGTCATGAACGTAATTGCCCTTACTCGCAATTCCACAATGAAATTCTCTCGTAGGATTCTCATTGGTTCCACGAATTCGTCGTTTTTTGGGTTCCCAACTGCAAAATGTCACCATACTCTTGCTCTGGCTAACAATTGGCTGAAACATCGTTTCAATATTGACCATAGCAATCACTACCCTTTTCGAATATTGGGGTTTCAGAGCATAACAGATGGTGCCCAGAAATTTTTTGACTTACCCTCTTCGAATTCTGGCCTTTCCAGGGTACTATCAAGGTCTTTTAGCTCCACCATAGCCGGAGTTTCCTTCAAGGTTCGAAATTTCTCAACCTCTGTGGACACCCGTGTCAATGACAACAATTTTGAGAGTTTTTACATACAGGGTGGCATGAATGTTAAGCCATTGGTGGTGGAAAGTATTCATAAGGATGATGAGAAAGTTGCAGGAGAAGAAGAGTTCGGGTTAGGAGTTGGGGCTGAAGATGTTAGCACAGAGAATAAAGATGGTGGTGTGAATGTGACACTGGTCAAGAAGACCAGAGGCGAAGACACAGATGTTGAAAAACAAGCATGGAAGTTGTTACAAGGAGCTATTGTGACTTATTGTGGTAGCTCCGTGGGGACAGTGGCTGCAAATGATCCAGGTGATAAGTCACCCTTGAATTATGATCAAGTCTTTATTCGGGATTTTGTCCCTTCAGCTCTTGCCTTCTTGCTTAGAGGAGAAAATGAGATTGTTAAGAACTTTCTTCTTCACACCTTGCAATTGCAGGTAATTTATCCTTTTTAGAGTCACATGAAGATTCAATCATGTGCTTTGAAAGTCTAAGCTATAAATGGCTGGCTGGCTATCAATTGAATCCATTTTCTATTGATTTTCTTCCCGTTCACATATTTAACCCGTCAAAGAAACTTGGGATACACCACCACAAAAGCTAGCTCAAGGGGTGGGAGTGCCCAAGGCCTTGTAAACTCCACATTAGTTGCCCATACAACCAATGTGAGACTATATATCTCAACACGCCCCTTCACATGAGAGCCCATTGGGCTTGAAGGGTGGACAACACCCACCTACGTGTGGAAATTCCACTATAAAGAAAGTGGGAGGCGGTGAGATTTCGAACGCTCTGATACCATGTAAAGAATCAATTCAACCCAAAAGCTTAAGCTGTTGGGTGAGGCTAATTAATGGTTTTATATATTTCAACATGCCCCCTCACACGAGAGCCCACTGGGCTTGAAGGGTGGACAATGCACAGGCCCACCTACCTATGCGAACAAAGAAATTCCATTTGAAAGAAAGTGGGGCGGTGAGGATCGAACCCGAGACACGAGGCTCTAATACCATGTAAAGAACCAATTCAACCCAAAAGGTTAAGCCGTTGGTGAAGCTACATTAATGGTTTTATATATTTCAACACAACCCAACTTTTTATATGAAGAGTTAGAGGTACGTAACCATTGCAGTAAATGCTGATGATTAGTGGTAAATCCGAGAATTAGATGCTAAAAGAAAGTATATTTATTGTGGTGATTACATGCTAATTCACAATTCTGTCTGTACTTTGATTTATCCCAAAAGAAAGTGTATTTATGATTACAAAAATCACAAGTGTTTTAAAATTTTGTTATATATTGATTGCTAACATTCTACTTTTTTCTTTTCCCTATTTACTTTTAAAGAGCTGGGAGAAAACAGTGGACTGCTACAGTCCCGGGCAGGGCTTAATGCCTGCTAGTTTCAAAGTTAGAACTGTAGTTCTTGATGAAGATAATCATGAAGAAGTTCTTGATCCTGATTTTGGGGAATCAGCTATTGGTCGTGTTGCACCTGTAGATTCAGGTTAGTATTTCGCAGTTTTTTATAATATGTATAGAAAAATAATGTTATTGAACATTGCTTGTGCATTGTGAACCATATGCATTTTCAAAAATATTAGTTGAGTAATATTACCAAATGACTTTTCTCTATTGTTACAATTTTGTTTCCTTGATAGGATTATGGTGGATCATCCTGTTGCGGGCTTATGGGAGGCTCACTGGTGACTACAGTTTGCAAGAAAGGGTGGATGTTCAAACAGGCTTAAAAATGATCCTTAATTTGTGTTTAACTGATGGTTTCGATATGTTTCCTTCTCTGCTAGTCACTGATGGGTCTTGCATGATAGACAGGCGGATGGGAATTCATGGTCACCCCCTTGAGATCCAAGTAAGCTTAACTAAACTATGTTTTTCATTCTTGTGTGTTTTGTATTAGGTGCTATAGGGATTTGGAAATTATGTTGCTTTTGTGATCTGTTCTATGTAAATTGCATGATGCTCTCTATTTTACTCAGTTGCAATTGCCCTTGTCTGTAGACATAATGCTCCTGTTTTTATTTGATATATGTTGTTTTTCCTGTATATGCTACAAGTGACTTATATATATCTTTGCTAAACATAATGAAACTCTGAATTCACGGGTCTGTTTGATTGTGTTTTGGTTTTTTAGTTTTTAAAACTGTTTTGTAGAATAATTATGAAAACAGTTGTTTTATGTGTTTTTTTTGTTTTGAAAGTTAAAAACCAAAACAGAAAACAAAAACAACTCATACATGTTCTCTAAATTTGATTCTAAAAACAAAAAAACAATTACAGTTTTTTAAACTTTTATTTACAAAACAGACTTATCAAACGAGTTTTTTAGTTCTGAAAACTAGAAAACTGTTTTTAAAAACAGGAATCAAATAGAGCCGTGGTTTCTGAATTATACCTCTATTGTTTCACTTACTATCTCTCCATTTGGTTTCCTTATTTGTGGTAAGTTTTACTTTACAGGCATTATTTTACTCAGCTCTTCGCTGCTCGCGTGATATGCTTGCTGTGACTGATGGAACCAATAATCTGATTAGAGCCATCAACAACAGACTCAGTGCACTGTCATTCCACATTAGAGAATATTATTGGGTTGATATGAAAAAGTTGAATGAAATATACAGGTATAAAACAGAAGAGTACTCCATGGATGCCATTAACAAATTCAACATATATCCAGAACAAATTCCTTCGTGGGTAATGGATTGGATTCCAGAAGAAGGTGGATATCTGATTGGGAATCTGCAACCAGCTCACATGGATTTCAGGTTTTTCACTCTTGGAAATCTTTGGTCTATTGTTTCATCTTTGGGTACCCCAAGACAGAATAAGGCTATTTTAAATCTGATAGAAGCAAAATGGGATGATCTTGTGGGCCATATGCCTCTCAAGATATGTTATCCTGCCTTGGATAATGAAGAGTGGCGCATAATTACTGGCAGCGACCCAAAGAATACGTAAGTTCCTTCAGTGGTTTGCATATCTTGGAGCATTTTGATTTTTGATTTCTTTTTTTAAATTTACGTGTTCATCTACCACCAACCCCAACTAATTTGGGATAAAAATGTTATTGATGTTGATGTTTTTTTAAATTTACGGAGTACATTTGATGAATTTATATTCTCTAATTGTCTTTGAAGTCAGAATTGCTTCTACGTTATGAATCTTAACTGAAACAACATGCTTAACTTTTGCAGCCCTTGGTCATATCACAATGGTGGATCTTGGCCAACCCTTCTCTGGCAGGTAATTTTTTCCCTTATGGCAATATTTGTGTTTTAAGGAAAGCTTAGATAACCCCAAGGTGTAACTCAGTTGGTAGTTGGTACGTGGATTGAGCTCAAGGGGTCGGATTCTTGTGGCCGATGAGGTCATGTGTTCGACGCCTACGAGAAGCACTTTGGGGCCAGTGGTGAATCCTAAACACTACAAGCCACGTGGGGTTAGTCCCATCCTTCGGGGTGGGGACACCCTTCAGTTTACTGGAAAAAAAAAAAAAAGGAAAGCTTAGATATGTTGGTTATGCACTATGAAGTGTTGGTTGAATGTGTGATATATTTCCTTATACATGATCTTCAGTTCACGCTGGCATGCATCAAAATGGGGAGAATTGAATTAGCTCAGAAAGCAGTTGCTTTGGCTGAGAAAAGGTTACCACTTGATTCATGGCCTGAATACTATGATACACGTACTGGAAAATTTATTGGAAAACAAGCTCGGCTGTTTCAAACATGGACAGTAGCTGGTTTTCTTACATCCAAGATGCTTTTGAAGAATCCTGAAATGGCATCCATGTTATTCTGTGAGGAGGATTATGAGCTTCTTGATATATGTGTTTGTGGACTTAGCAAGAGAGGAAGGAAAAAGTGCTCTCGTGGTGCTGCCAAGTCTCAGATTCTTGTGTGATGAGGCTCTGCTTTATTTGGAAGCACAATGCCTACTGTACATGAATTAGTTCAGGGTTTAATTAATACGCGATTGGTAGGATAAAGTAAAAATTAAGTTGGATAATTAACAATATGATAGAAGGGAAATATTATATTTACAAACTTTTGTTTACAAACTCTTACAAATTATATTATGTCTGACCGGTAATATACTCTTTAAGTAGAATATTACCGGTCAGACATAGTGTAGTTTGTAAGTTTGTAAAAATTTTTTTTGTCAATATAACCCTATTTATATTACAAATAGTATAGGGCAATTCTTACTTTGTTTTTTAGTTACAATGATGACGCAGGCTTTTTAAACTTCTGACTTGTTACAAATTATTGTCTCCTTACCTATTGATACTTAGGATTTTAATTTACAAATATGTATATTAACAAAGGGTTGTATAAGAGTTATTTTAATTTGTAATGTTAAGAGATTCGTTTTGCGTATATTGTGGGCCCCACAAAATGTTGTGTGTGTAGAAAATTTTTTATTTTTTTGATCGATAAACGCATTAACAAATGTTCATATTTTTTTTTTCTCATTTTTGCTATTGCTCCTTTGCGGCAATTTATAATAATGAGCTTCTAGGTGAGCGTAACTGAATTATTTTTATCTAGTACTTCTTTGTGTCTTCCAAGTTACTTTCTGAATGTTTTAAAGAGTAAATTGTAAAACTATAATCATAAATTAAAAAATGATTGGCTGAAATTGTGATAAAAGTATATTTTGTTAAACTTGATTCTGATAATTTTTAATCAGCGATTACAATATTGCACTTCATCTTTTAATTGTATCCTTTCATTTGAAAGGAATTAAAATTAAAGGAGGACATTATTAATCATATGGTGAAGGTTGACTTGTAGGAAGTCTAGGTATGTTTGCACAGAACAGTAACCAGATACTTAATGAAGTTTTAGGGTGTGTTTAATTCTGTTCTGTTTTTTTTTTTTTCTTAAAATTATTTGTTGGAATAATTAATGTTTCTGAAACTCTAAACCTAAACTCTAACATTTTCCTCTATTTACTTGGGTCTTTTACCAATCATGGCCCAAAATTTCTAAACCCAAGACTCATTATTAACTCATCAATTAAACTCAAGAAAAAAATTTAGTCACATTTCATCAACAAAATCTCATTTAAGTAAAGCTTCATATTTCATCGTAAAAAAAAAAACTATATCATCGTTTACTGATGTTTTAAATTATAAATATAAAGACTATTATAACCCTGAAATAAATTACAATTACAAAAATATCATGATTTCTGTCCCAAAACGACGTCGTATTGGTTTTACTGCAGATAACTTACCTGTAGTAACTGTAGACAAAGCGAATCCTTAAAAAAAAAAATTACAAAGCCAATATATACAAAAAATGTTATTTGCATAATAATAATGAAACAAATTTTACGATTTTCAAAAATCGAAAACCGATCCAATTCAAATCGAAAAATTTGGATTGGATTGGATCGGATTTGAAAAGAAAATCGAAACCGAACGAATGATTATATGATTAAACTGAAAGAACTGGATCAGATGATTTTTACTTCCAAAACCGATCCAATCCATACCGCGAACACTCCTATTGTTTCATATGTATTTTTTTTTCATTTTAATTGTTAAAAGTAAAAAAAAAAACACAAAAAAAATCTCTAAATTTGATTATTAAAAAATAAATAAAAAACAGTTATAATTTTTATTATATTTTTATAAAATAGGTCTTATTAAATAGATTTTTTTATTCTGAAAATTAAAAAATTATTTTTCAAAACCGATTTCCAACAAGTCCTAATCTTTTAAATATATATATATAAAAAATTACAATTTTTTTTTAATAAATTCAAAGGTATCCTCCAATCGTAACCAAAGACTAATCCCCATCCAGCACTGTCGGACCCTTTCGAGAGTGGCTCTCTCAAATCCTTTTTTTTTCCATTCCCAAAAAACTGCAAATTTCTTGTGTCTGCTACAAAGATTTTTCTGTCAACTAAAGCAGTTCTTGGCTATATAGCATCGATACTGACACGTGACACCATATGATACGACACTCCGACATATTAATTCTAAAAAATGTTAGATTTCGACACACGTTTTGATATTAAATAATATTTTTAATTTATGTAGTGTATATTATATATAATATTCAATAATTTAACAAAAAAATGAAACTAAACTTGTAATATTCATCCATTTTGCAAAGAAACATAAGATATCTCAAATATTTATATTAAACTCATTAACATCATGATAATCGTAATCCAATAAATCTAATAATTGGAAATAAAATCTCAATGCAATGCAACCTTTGAACTTTTTTTAAATTTCTATAATGGGTGTTGGAGTGTCTGGTCGGAGTGTCGAGAAGTATCGGACACGACAACACGTCAGGATTTTTGAGGTGTCCTAGGTTATCGGAGCATCATCGAGAAATTTTTATTTTTTATTTATTTTTATTTTCTTATAAACAGCGGGTATTTTTCAAAGTAAACAAATTTTTTTTTTCTGTGGGAGTGTAGAGATTGCAAGACAGTTCCATTTTTGCAATGAAACATGTATCATCAAACCTTAAATATGAACCTTGGTTGTATAGGCATTTGAAACAAGTGTGATGGCGGGTGCTAGGAAGTTACTGTCCCCAACTGATTTCCGACCCATCTCATTCGTGGTCCAAAACTCTCTTCGCTGCACCCAATTGAACGCACCGTTTTGCCCCAAGGATTTGACTGGTTTAGCCACTGATCTCATCAAGTCTTACTTCGATAAGGGCTCTATCGAAGAGGCACACACTCTGTTCGACGAAATGTCCCACAGAGACGTCGTGGCTTGGACAGCCATGATCACTGGCTGCATCTCGTGCAATCAGCACAACCGTGCATGGAATGCGTTTTGTCAAATGCTGAGAGGTGGGGTGCAGCCTAACGCTTTTACCATATCTGCTGTTTTGAAGGCCTGTAAGGGTTTGAAAGCTCTTTCATGTGGCACATTGGTTCATGGGTTGGCCATCAAGGTTGGTACTCATGGATCATCCATATACGTTGATAATGCACTCATGGATATGTATGCCACTTGCTGTGATAGCATGGACCATGCAAGAATCGTTTTTGACGATATCATTACCAAGAATGCTGTCTCATGGACTACTTTGATCACTGGGTATACTCATAGAGGTGATGCCTATGGTGGTCTTAGAGTTTTCCGCCAAATGTTTCTGGTAAGCTTCTGTTTTATTCCTCTTTTCTTTTTGTAAATCCATTTCTAGTTTACTTAATTATTTGACTAATTAATGATCTATAATTGATCTGAAATGAAATCAGTGTAACAATGTTTCCGTAATTTCTTGGTGACAAACAGGAGGAAGGAGAGGTGAGTCCTTTCAGCTTCTCAATTGCAGTTAGAGCTTGTACCTCAATCGGCTCTGACAATTTGGGCAAGCAGGTACATGCTGCAGTGATTAATCATGGATTTGAGTCCAATCTTCCCGTCATGAATTCCATACTGGACATGTATTGCAGGTGTCGTTGTGCGTCTGAGGCAAAGCAATTATTCCGTGAAATGACTCAGAAAGATACAATCACATGGAATACCTTGATAGCTGGATTTGAAACATTGGATTCTGAGGAGTCTCTCTGCATATTTTCACGAATGGTGTCAGAAGGTTTTGGTCCAAATTGCTTCACATTTACTAGTGTTGTAGCTGCATGTGCTAACTTAGCAGTTCTGTATTGTGGGAAGCAGCTTCATGGTGGAATTGTTCGTAGAGGCCTCGATAACAACATGGCATTATCCAATGCACTTATTGATATGTATGCCAAGTGTGGAAATGTAGCTGATTCACATAAAATATTTTGCGAAATGTCGAGCACAAATTTGGTCTCCTGGACGTCCATGATGATTGGATATGGGGCTCATGGACATGGAAAAGAGGCTGTTGAATTGTTCAATGAGATGGTCAGGTTAGGTATTAAACCAGATAAAATAGTGTTTATGGCAGTTCTGAGTGCTTGTAGCCATGCCGGACTAGTGGATGAAGGCCTGAGATATTTTAGACTAATGACCAGCTATTATAATGTTGCACCAGATCGAGACATATATGGATGTGTGGTGGATTTGCTTGGTCGTGCTGGAAGAGTAAAGGAAGCTTATCAACTAATAGAAAATATGCCATTTAAGCCGGATGAGTCTATTTGGGTAGCCCTTCTTGGAGCTTGTAAAGCACATAAACAACCAAGTATGGGAAAATTAGCAGCTTTGAGAGTTTTGGATATGAAGCCAAATAAGGCGGGAACTTATGTGCTGTTATCAAATATTCATGCTGCTGAAGGTAACTGGGCTGATTTTGCCAGTTTGAGGAAGCTGATGAGAGGTATCAAAAATAAGAAAGAGGTGGGGAGGAGCTGGATTGAATTGAAAAACCAGGTTTACAGTTTCGTTGTTGGAGATAGATTTGTTTCTTCAAATGAGCAGGTGTGTGAAGTTCTGAAATTGTTGATTATGCATATGAAAGATATAGGACATGTACCTGATTTAGACTGCTTTGTACATGACCTAAAAGACATGACTTGAATAGAAGCTGAAAAGACCATCTTATTGCTGAATGCTTCTGGCAGATTCTTTGGTTTAGTTCTTGCAAGCACAATCAACTTGGTTATAGAATACAGCAAAGAAATCGGGCACGAGGGAATTTGACATTTTTCTTGCAAAGAGATTTGCTCAGTTTAGGTTAGAAAATAGAAAAGGAGTTGGAAGAAGAGCACGAAGGTCATTTTTTGAAAAAGTTATGTTCTTTTTAAATTTGATTAAAATAATAATTTATTAGGAGAGAAGAAGAATGCTTAGACTCGGTGGTAAGCATGCTTACCGTGATGTTCAAGGTCCCGGCTTCGACTCGGCCTCTCCACAAAAAGCGGGGGTAAGGTTTGACTCAATTCCCTTCCCGGACACTCAACGCGTGGGTATTAAATTGGGTCGGCCCTTTATCAGGAGAGAAGAAGAATACTGAAACAGGAGGATGAGGGATCTTCCCGACAGCAAACAAAACAGAAGTTGCATTCCTTATTGCACTGCCAATTAGCCAAGTTCCTGAGCTCCACAATGCCATAAACACTAGGGGAAGACCAAGAGTGGCAAAATGACTTTTGTATATTGACATTATTTATTCATTCTGAAACCTATGCGATAACTATAGTTTTGTGTGCCAAATTTTGTATATTTAGAATCAAATGATATTTGATCTCATTCAAAGAAACAAGAAAGAGGTGGGGGTTACTGAATAGGGATGGATTGTTTTTGGTTCTGGTTGTGGTTGCAATTTCTCTAGTTACATGGAATGGAAGAACTCGAGCTATAATTTCTGTTCACTTGCGTAGCATTAAGGTAAAGATGCAAATTCAGGCAGTTGCAAGCATTTTTGACACTTTACCATCTCTACCAACTTCACTAAATTTGACAAACAGTATATATAACAGGAAGAGCCGGTCTTCAACTGATCCTCGGGCTAAAAAAATTATATGTGTATTTATTTTTCTTAATTTGAGTTATTTCATATCATAATATATTTAAATTATATTAAATATAAAACACTAGAAGAGGAAGCATGAAAAAGAATTATAATTTTATTAAATATTTTTAAATTTTATTGAATATATTTTAGGGAAAACTTCAAAAAAAAACCCTATTAGTTTTCTTAATTATATTTATCCCCTCACAAATTTTTTAAATCATTTACACCCTTATTTAGATTTTTTTATCACTTACTTCCTGACTTAAAGTTTTTTTATCATTTTTAAGTCAGGGGTAAATGATTCAAAATTCTGGAGAGGGAGTAAATGATTACGAAGAAAGTTATAGGTTTTTTTTTGAAGTTTTCCCCATATTTTAATTTTTTTATTTAAATGGAAATGAAATACATAACTTAATACAAGTTACCCAAATCTCTTACCAAATATATTTTAATTTTTTGATAGGACCAAAATATAAATTTTTATCCCGGGTCAAATTATAATTTTAAACTAAACTAAATTATAATTAATTATATAATTATACATAATAAATATAATTCGTTAAAATTTAACACGGGTCAAGATCACACCAAGTGCAACGTGGCTCCGCCACGACCAGGAACTAGCCTGTCAACATGTCCAACCACATTACCTCGGAATAACTTGGTTCCCCACCTTATTCTGCCACTAGATAACAGCTCATGACATGAAATTATTTATGAGACACAACTGATAACATTTATCCCTTAAGTTGTCTTGAATCTTAAAACATTTTTCCACCTTATAAATACCGCACTTGCGAAAGAAATAATTACGCAGAAGGATTGTGTTGGTTAATTTAATTAGAAATTTAGTCATAATTGAAAAATACTTATTCTAAAAACCAGTCGATTGAATTATAATCATAATAATTTCCATTCTGAAGTATTTGTAGGTTAGGATTAGTTTCTTGATTATTATATGAGTAAAAATCACAAAAAAAATTAAATTATGGAATAAATTATTCTACCTACCATTTTTTCTAGTTACCTTTGCCTATCATTTTTCAGTACCGTTAGATCAGAAGTTAAAGAGGAGAAAAAAAATATTAATTATGATTCTGATCTAATGATCTTTTAGAGTGATAGACAAAGTTAGACAGAAAAAAAAATTTATTACATCATTCTGATCTAATAATCTATCCCAAACTTTGTATAACAAGGTCATGTGAAATTTTAACATAAATATCTACCCCTCAAATCAGTTTCTTGATTATTACATTATTATATTAATTTATCCAACATCAATTTATTATTATTTGAAAACAATAAACCCAAACAATAATGCTGTGTGTTACTGGCGTGGTGTGTAATGAAAGAGAGACAAGTCCGTTCACATTCCCGCCAAATAGAATTATAAAGACACTCGCTACTCTACGATTGATCACATAGTAAAACCCTAAACCGGCAAGTGAAAGAGATGGCGCCAAAATCCAAAGCCTCGAAACCCTCATCCTCCTCCTCCTCTGCCTCAGCCCCTTTCAAACGTGGCTCTGCGGTGGAGGTCAGCTCCGACGAAGAGGGCTTCCGCGGTTCTTGGTTTTCCGGCACCGTCGTCCGCTGCGTCGCCTCCGACAAGTTCATGGTGGAGTACGACAACCTGATGGCCGACGAACACAGTTCCAAGCGGTTGAGAGAAGTCATAAGTCTTCACCAGCTCCGACCACTACCGCCGGCGGAGAGCCACCCGGAAATCAAGTTCGGCGATGAGGTGGACGCATTCCTCAACGACGGCTGGTGGGAGGGCCACATAACGGAAGATCTCGGGGATGGTAATTTTACTGTGTATTTCAGGGTCACGAAGGAGCAACTCCTGCTTCCCAAGGAGAGTCTTAGGATCCACCGCGAGTGGATCAATGAAAATTGGGTTCCGCCAATTGAACAACAACAACAACACCAACAACAACAACAACAACAACAACACCACCACCACCACCACCAACAACAACAACAACAACAACAACAACAACAACAACAACAACAACAACAACAGGCATGCTTCAATAAATACAATATGATCTAAATTTTGTTTTTATCTGTTGCATTAGGGCTAAATTACATCTGTTAGGATGTTAGTTTATTGTTCTTGAAATGACCTGATGATATTGTTTTGATTCTAGGATAATGGAGTGCAGAAAGAGTTGTTGACACAAGATTTGAATTTGGTTGAAACTGTGACGGAGGAGGAAGAGTTCAAGGTAGGGACAGTAGTGGAGGCTAGTAGTGACGAAGATGGTTTCCAAGGAGCTTGGTTTTCTGCCACTGTAGTTGAGGCAATGGGAAAGGAGAAGTTCTTTATTGAGTACCTCAGCCTACTGGCTGATGATGGTTCACAGCTTTTAAGAGAGGAGGTTGATATCCATCACATAAGGCCTCATCCGCCGGAAACTAGTGTTAGTGGTCAATTTAAACTTCTTGATGAAGTTGATGCGTGGTACAATGATGGTTGGTGGGTTGGTGTGGTTTCTAAAGTTCTTGATGACTCAAGATATATAGTTTTCTTCAGGAACACCAATGAAGAACTAGAGTTTCAGCACTCTCAGTTAAGGCTACACCTGGAATGGATTGCTGGAAAATGGACCATGGCTTCTAAGGTATGACGTTTTTAGTGTTCAAATACGCTTCTGCATTGAAACTTTCTTTTCAAAATTAGTCTTGATTCACACAACAGCTTATAGTCAAAATCAATTGTTGCCTTGTTGGGATTGCCAACTTCCATCTTCATGTGCTATCAATTAGCATTTAATAGCTTCCATTAATAAAAACTTGAATTGATATCAATTACCTCCAATTACTATCAATTAACATTTGTTTAGCTTCTATTAATAAATTATTGCCATCAATAGATTGGTATGAATTAGTTTTGATTAGTGTCAATTAACATTAAGCATTTATTGACTTTACCTTTTTAGTATTTCAAATACTTGTTATAAAGGCCACAATGGTTTTATGGAATAAACAAAAAGAAATCACTTCCTTCCATTCAATCTGTCCTCTCTCTCCCTTCTCTGCAATTCTGCCCACTCCACATCAACCCTGTTGTCAATCCTTACGAGTATGTTGGATTTCAATCCTGCTGGAAGACGGAGCAGAGGGTTGGTATTTTGAAATTTGTGGCCTCTTAGTGAATCATATTTAGAGGCTGAGACACCTGGTAGATATTTTTAAATTGATGACTTCTTAGGTGAAAGTTTGATCCGCATTTATGACTGTTGGCTTTAGTTGTGCATTCTCCTCTGAGCATGACGTTGGTGGCTGAGATAATGTTCAGGGAGTCTGCCTAAAATATAAGAGACGAGTTGAGCGAAGCAGAAACTTCCGTAGATTTGAAAATGTCTATCTAGCCAGCCATGCATAATATTTGAAAGTAACAAGCCTGTCAAAATAGAAGTTTGGATTGCATCTGTGGATGTGGTACCAAAAGTAGTGTTTGCTCATCTATAACATCAATCAAATTACAGTATTACACCCAATTGCAAGTTTTCTCGTATTTGCTTGTGTTTTTCTGTTAAATTATTAACATTGGTGATCAATATTTGATGTTTACATAATGGTTAATGCTCTTCTAAGATAAGTTTACCTCGAGAGTATATAAGTAAGGGTGTTTATTTTGAAGTGTAACGTTAACTTAACTTTAAAATAAAGTTTACCTCTAAAGTAAATATACCCTTGCCTAATTTAGTGACATTCATTTTAGAAGAAGTGGAAAATGAAGAGTGTGTATTATCAATTATGTAAAATGAAGAATACAAGAGTTGTGCTCTTTACAAAGGAAATGTTCCCTTCACAATGAGATAACTCTCAATCACAATAACATCCAATGTGCCCTTTGTACAGAACACAACTCTTTTACTCTTCATTTTCCATAATTGATAATACACAGTCTTTCTTTGTTCATCTCCTTTGGTCTTTGCTTTTTACTTTCCCAGCCCTCTATATCTTAACAGAATTATTGAACTGCTACCGAATATATATTATCACTCCTTGTTGTGGAGATGAAATCAATTATCTTTATTAAAAAAGAATATATCCCTCCACACTTTGGGTTGACCTCCTTTGGACAAACCATTTGTGTCAATACTGTTAGAAAAATATATATAAAATTATTAATGTGGCATTCACCTAACAACTTAAATTTTGGGTTGAAATGGTTCTTTTGAAAGGTCAGTGTGAACTTAGTATTTGAAGATGGTAGTTAGTTTTCAGGTTTTTAAGTTTTCCAAACCCATGATGTGTAGCCATGGGCGTAGCCAAGCCTTGATGTAACCCCATCAATACTCGAAGAAGCTTCCGCTTGAGAAAGAGTGAATATGGGCTTGAGACTCACACTTGATGGGGAAAATGTTGGGATTAAGTGTGAGTAGTGAAGTCCCACATTGGTTAAAATTTAACTATCTAATGAATATATAAATGGAAGGACCCATAAACCTAACACCTTAAACTTTTAAGTTGAAATAATTTTTTACACTTCTTAGCCTTCACTGAGTCCATTTCTAACCAATGTAGAACTTCTAACTAAGAAGCATTTCAAATATACCTAGTTACCCACCTAAATAGGAGAACTTTTGCAATGTGATTGGCTGTACGATTCATGTAATCTTAGGCTCATTGTAAATGAAAACAAAACCCCATCTCTGCTCTATAGATCTTGTGCTACTGACTCTATCAAGGTCTCCCCTGGGTTAAACATGGACAATGAAGGAGGGGATCTACTATATACCACCTCAAAAGGAATGGTCTGGGCTGATGAGTGAAAGTTGATATTATGTAAATAGTTCCTTATTCCTTGGGATGCTGACAGCAAAAAAAACATAAATAAATCTCCAAAGTCCGGTTTAATACTTCGGTGTAATCATCTATCTCCGGATGATAGGTTGTACTATATTTTAGAACTGTCCCTAGTAATCTGAAGAACTCCTTCCAAAAATTACTGACAAAAGTAGGGTCATGATCATTAGCAATTGAAATTGGAATCCCATGGAGGCATATAATTTCTCTTACAAAGATCTCAACAATTCCTTTAGATGTACGAGCATGCTTGATCATAATAAAATGAGCATATGTATTATGACCTCTAAAATTTGACAAAGCAATAATGAAATCCTTACTAAACTCCTCCTAAAAATCATTCGGGGTTGGTAGAGGCTGCAACAAGCCCGCATGGAAAAAAAACCAGATACTTGTTTTTCTAACATATAATCCAGAGGAGTGGTTTAGCCAATCTGTGATAGATACAGTGAACTCCAACATCCTTCCGTTGGAGAAGCATGGAATTCATGATTGAGCTTTGGTATTAATGTTGAAGTTGTAGATAAAACTAGTCTGCCTCTATAATATAGTATACTATCCTCCAATTGTTGCACTTTAGTTGCTTACAAATTAGAAACTTAAATAACTAAAGAAAAAGAAACAAGGATAATTTTGAGTGTTTGAGAGACTCAAAACTCCCCAATTCCCAATCAAGATTCGATGTTTTCTTTTTCAAGAACTTAATCCAGTGTATTGCTTCCCCTTCTATGCTAATAAGGGTGTAATCACTCTCTCCCACGGGGAAATATCCTTAAGCTCAAAGAATTTCTTAGCCTTGGTATCCACCCTAGGGGTGGCAATTCGGGTTGACATGACATGATTTTAACACAAACATGAATACACTCCACATGAACAAGACACGAATAATTTATAAGTTCTGAACACTGACATGACCCACTTTTTATGCAGGTTAACACTAACCAAAAAAATGCGGGTCAAATTCCTGTTTAAATGTTGACATGCGACACAATAAGAATTTTTGCGTGTTATATTTTGCCAACACAAATACAACACGAAGTTAAATATGGGTCAACCCAAATATGAATTTTCATTTCGTGTTAGGGTGTCGGGTCAAAGATTGCCAACCCTAATCCACCTCAATGAATCATTGCCTTCGAAACTTGAGCTCAATCTTGTAAGACGAAGAATGATTATCAACTGAGCTAGAACTCATGCCATCCCCTTCATTGGAAGCCTTGTTGTGATTGGATTCACGCTCATAAGATATGATGTCTATGGGGTCACCCTCCATCTTTCGCATCCAAGTCTTAAGGTGGCGTTTGGTAGAGGAGAAATTTTTTTGTTCCTGGTAATCGCATTTCCCAGGAATATGCTGGGAAAGTGAATTTCCCGAGAATGTTGCCCAGGAAATTTGTTTGATTGGTAGGCCAAAATATTCTCACAAATATTGGTTCAAGTTTCCCGATTCTATGTTTGATTGGTTGTCAATTATTATTGGGAATATGGACTGATTTTACAAAACTACTCTCTATAGTATTGCTATCAGCTTAGAATATTGCTGCCAATATTGGTTGGCCGGTGAAGCAGTGAAGACACTGCGACTTTCAGTTCCCTCCATTCAAATCACAACCTGAAGAGAAATAACCAAGTTTTCTAAACATTCACCAAATTAGACATATAACCAACCATGTTTTGCCATTATGTGTTAGGATACAGACATAATCAACCTTATAAACATGAAAAAGGCAAGATTTGGAGAAAGCCCTTTCTTCCGATGACTTACATTAACAATCTCATATTTAGGGTTCTAATGAATCTAACTTATAATTTTAAAATACGAATAAAAGTAGAAAAACAATCAAGTGATAAAGTTAAAGAGAATGAGATCTGGAATTAGATAGTGGGAGTTAATTGGGGCCAAAGAATGAAAGGATAAGGTTGAAAAGATGGGAAGAAGAAAGCGTAAGATAGAGAGAGTGGAGAATGAGAATGGAAGAGAGAAACGAAGAATAGGAGCTGACCTGACCAGAGAAAAGTATTGTTCAATGGATGGTGGAACCAAAAAGCGAGCGAGCGGATCTACGAGGCTAAGGGTATTTTAGACATGAAAATTTTGGGAAATTTTTCCACCGGGTGGGAATCCAAGAATACCACCCACCTGGTGGTATTCTTCAATGGGATTTTGCTTCACAAAAATAAATACTAGGAATATGATTTTCTCAGGAAAATTTTCATAATCCTTATACCAAACGTGAGTAAATAAGATTCTCAATATCATTTTTTCGTGAATCTAAAATTTATCCCTCTACCAAACACCCTCCTAACAGTCAAACAAAAATCTTCCGGGACCTCAAATTTGTTCTCCCAATTTGCTATGTGCTTCAGGGAATAGCTGGTTTGAATTCGGCTGGTCGAACCACTGTTACGATTTTGGGGGCTAAGAAACTAACAAGCAGAGAACAAAGATGATGAAGAAAGCCCGATGTAACACCCGGTCTAGAATCGGTTTGTTAACATCAATAATGGTATTGAACGCAACATGTTTAATTAGTTAAACACGGAAGCTTGCTTTACAGGTCACTATTAGTCTTAACATAAAAACGTGAATAAACTTTTTCTTTCTTATATATTGCAATTAGCTAATTGTTTCTTGTTCAATTAAAACTCCTTGATACCTGCTAGCATCTCACATCTTTTAAAAATAAATCTGGCGGCATTTCGTCTGTAATTCGGACATCTAGGGATAATTCTCACCGTCCCAACAACACCTGATAGACAGTATATCTCATTTCTTCAATCTAGAATCCATCCATGAATTTTATATCAAAGGCTCCATGCCAATGACTTATTAAACAATCATTGTCAATTCAAGGCTCAAGTATCTAATCCACACAATTAGCATATCTCTTAGGCATGTAAATACAATTCATATCTTGTATAAATCTACACATGGTTCTCTAAACATAATATACAAGTTTTATGCAACATAGGCATAGACACCCTCTATGCTCTCCAAAAGAATAACATGACTTTTACATCTCAAATGATAATAAAACTCATGAATCATGCCATGTAAATATCAAAATAAAATCTATAATCTCATGTCACTTCACTGTCCTGGCCTCTTGCTATGCGATGCCTCAGCACCATCAGCCATTGTACCTGAAATGGTAATCCCCATAACGCGGGATGAGATAATATAATAATCTTAGTAAACCAGGGGTCCTTGGAGGGCTCTTCCACCCCTAAGTTCACTTCAGGTATAACCATAGTACAAAAATCATGTATGCATCAGAATGTGTATATCAATGCATGTGTGCAATAATGAATTCTACTGGCCAGATAATACAACATGTATGCACTACGCAAGGAAACACCATCTTGCAACTTACCTATATGAGGAAACACTGTCTCATACTATGCATAAGGAAACATTGTCTTATGCCTCATACAAGGAAACACTGTCTTGTGTGGTACACAGACATACATACATATACATCTATCATTAACAGTTCATTTTCAACATACCATATGAAAGAAATAACCTCCCTCGAAGTCTGGTGGAACAAACGAGGGATTAACCCTAAAGACCGAAAACTTACCTATCAAAGCAATGTCCTCCAATGTACTCCTTGTATCCATGGGTCACAATCACACGGTCCACACTAGTTTCTCACTAGTACCACCTATCACAAGATGCAAGTATGATTAATAACACATATCGTACCATAATTATAAAACTAGTAATTACAAGTATCATTATCACTACTTACTATTCATGGTCATTATGAATCTATATTACTTGCAATATCATTATCACTAATTAACCTATGATAATGTAGAATATCTTTTACTAGCACAATAGGGTCCATGAGTCCTTTCACTGAAGAACAAACCAAAGAAATAGACTTTATTGTTAAGTTTGGCACTAAACAGCTCTCACCATTTTTAAAAATGGTATTGAATTACCTTTCCATTAATTCCTAGATTTTACTATGTTAAACTAGATATTGTGAACTTTCCAACGACATATTATATCCCTCGATTGGACTTGTACAACTCAAGATATGTTTGTCGCAAGCCGATTGCTTAAAACTGAATTTTCAGCCACATGACAGCAATTTTCTTAATGAAACTTCTCTTAATCTACTTACCCAATGGTTCTAAGATTATATAGGGTTATAGCCCTATGTGTTGTCCTTATTACAACAGTAGGGATTCGAATCCCTTCGAAAAGGATTTGTATCCCTCCCTTACAGAAGCTGAATTTCGCCATTTTAATATTGGGGATTCGAATCCCTTCGAAAAGGATTCGAATCCTTCCTGGATAGAGGCCAAAATAAATTTCTGCATAAATGGTCACTTAACCCCAAAACTCAACTCTCCTATTTACCTAACATGCATTTCTACCCATAGTTTCATACTTCAACTCATATCATCAAATCCCTAATTTTCCATACCCTAAGTCATGATATTTTCACAAAATTCAAATGGGAAAGGTTATACAACCTTACTTAGAGGCTTTAAACGATTGAAGACAACCCAAGTTTTCAATCACAAAATACACCTCCTCCCAGCTCCAAAACTGAAATGGTAGTCCTCTAGAGTAAGTTTTTCTCTCAAACTCCACTCACAAGATGAAAGGGAGGAAAGGAAATGATGGAGGATGAACAATGATGGTAATTCTCTCTTGTTTCTTAAGGGATGAATGAGCACAATGAGGAGAAGAAGAAAAGCTCTTCTTTGGCTGAAGAAGAGGGGGCATCCGACTGGAGAAGAGAGAAAAATGAGGGTTGTGTGTGTTTGAAACACAACTAAAGTGAATTGTGTTATCCAAGTGAGTATAAACTTATCTATCTTGCTCACTTAACTCGCTTTCAAACTTGTTACATTGGCTTATAATATTTTTGTGATAATATTCACTATTTAACTTTTAACTTTCGGGTAACTTTGCTTGCCCACATTTTCACCCAATAAACTATCACTATTCAACCTTTTCCACAAAGTAATTTTAATTTTTCTAATTAGACCTCACTTCTAATTAATTCTGATAAATTACAATTAAATCTTTAATCGTTTCGTAATTCCCTAATTTGCAGGTTAAGGTCATTATACGACTCTGTTATTAATTATGGAAAATGAAGAATGAGCTTCACTCTTTATGAAGGAAATGTTCCCTTCACAACGTGATAACTCTCAATCACAATAACATCCAATCTGCCACCATTACCAACAAATATAATTCTATTTATACAACTTCCTAAACCCCCTAACTACCTCATTATTAGCATCCAATCTTCCTTTGTATATTCCTGAGAGAATATACCCTCCACACCTTGGGTTGACCTCTTTGGATCAACCAATTGTTAGAAAGAATATCTTTAGGATATCTTTATTAGAATATGATAGATATCAATTCAGAAAACAACACCCAAAAGATAAAATACTCAAACTACAACTCTGAAATGCCTCGTTCATTCAGTATCAATACCAGAAAAATACAATACTATGCACTCAGCAACCAAGGTCTCAACAGAAATACAAAGTAAAAGGAAATCAACACAACAATGCTAAAGATAAATGTGGAACAAATATGAGAGGTTCCACTCTCTCCCAAATCCCAAAAGGGCCAACGGTTTCCGTGATTCTCCAGATGCCCTCACTCCTCCTTCCCCCCATGCATATATCCCCACTAACTGAACAGCTTTCCGCTCTCCTCCACGTTGGCAGTCTGTTGGGGGTTATTATCGACAATAGGGGCAGCAAGGCTTCCATCCATGTGTGAGAGCCCATTCGAAACATTCATCATTGGGCCTCTCTTCTGATCATAAGGGGCCCAAATCCTCCTATCCTTGGTCCTTTGATACACTTGCAAAGGAATTGTATCAATACTCCCCCCTAATTTAAGGACCTTGTCCTCAAGGTTGAAAAGAGGAAATTGATGATGGATCACGGAATAAGCTTCCCACGTGTTCTCAAAAGCAGGAAGATTCCGCCATTTAATTAAAACCTCTAATTGACCCTGACTAGAACGACGCCAACGCAGCACCTCCTCCGGTTGCACCTGGAGCTCCCAATCTTCGGACAAACAGGAGGGCAGTGGCTGGACATTGGGCACATCAACAGCAGCGGCCTTCAACAAAGAGACGTGAAACACCGGGTGTACTTTACAATCAAGGGGCAATTGCAATTTATAGGCCACTTCTCCAATGCGTTGAATGATTTTGAAAGGACCATAGAACCTGGGGCTTAATTTCTCATTCACCCAACGTGCAATGGACTTCAATCGATATGGTTGAAGTTTCAAATACACGAACTCGCCTTCCAAAAACTGAACGTCCCGCCTCTTCTTGTTAGCTTGCTGGACCATGCGGTTCTGGGCCTTGGAGAGATTCTGGTGCAGTTCGTGTAAAATAGCATCCCTCTCTAGTAAAGCCTGTGACAACTCATCAATAGCCGAACCACCAGGATCAGCTTTAAGTAAAGTAGGGGGATCGATTCCATACACAATTTTGAAAGGAGTAAAACCCGTCGACTCCTTGTAGGTAGTGTTGTACCAATATTCAGCCCACGGGATCCACTTAGGCCATTGCCGAGGTTGAGTGCCACACATGCAACGCAAATACACCTCTAAGCATCGGTTGACTACCTCGGTTTGGCCGTTAGCTTGTGGATGGTAGGCTGTGGTATAATGGAGTTTGGTACCAGCACATTTAAAAATCTCAGCCCAAAAAGAACTCATGAACAACCGGTCCCTATCGGAAACAATAGTAATAGGGAAACCATGTAACCTTACCACTTCTCTTATGAATAGTTCCGCCACCTCTCCTCTGGTTTCTTTCGCCATGCATCTCAGGTTCCTCCTCCTCTTCCTCGTTTCCGCGATTCCTTGATCGGCTTCTTCTGTTCCTTGCCATCTCATCAAGACGTCTGATAATCTCAGCAACTCCCCTTTCACCAGCCTCCATCCTTACTAGAACTTCTCGGTGCCTTGTCTCACTAGCATCCAACCTTAGGCAAATTGCCTCGTGTCGAGCACAGCTTCTACGTAGTCCCTCCTCAATCGAATCCAAACGATGTTCCATTTGTCTCGTCCACACCATACCACAGAGCTCCTAGATCGGAGCTCTGATACCAATTGATAGATATCAATTCAGAAAACAACACCCAAAAGATAAAATACTCAGACTACAACTCTGAAATGCCTCGTTCATTCAGTATCAATACCAGAAAAATACAATACTATGCACTCAGCAACCAAGGTCTCAACAGAAATACAAAGTAAAAGGAAATCAACACAACAATGCTAAAGATAAATGTGGAACAAATATGAGAGGTTCCACTCTCTCCCAAATCCCAAAAGGGCCAACGGTTTCCGTGATTCTCCAGATGCCCTCACTCCTCCTTCCCCCCATGCATATATCCCCACTAACTGAACAGCTTTCCGCTCTCCTCCACGTTGGCAGTCTGTTGGGGGTTATTATCGACAATAGGGGCAGCAAGGCTTCCATCCATGTGTGAGAGCCCATTCGAAACATTCATCACTGGGCCTCTCTTCTGATCATAAGGGGCCCAAATCCTCCTATCCTTGGTCCTTTGATACACTTGCAAAGGAATTGTATCAGAATATCTTTAGGATATCTTTATTATTTATAAAAATCTATTTCCTTATTTCATTAGGATTTAGGTTAGATTTAGGCTAAGCCCATTAGTGTTTCTTTATATATTGTACTCTCTTGAATCAATTCAATACACAGTTTAATTTCAACGTTCCTCTCTTTTCTTGTTATTTAACACTTATCAAATTCTAGTCTTGAGCATGCAAAGATATTTTTTGTTTCGAAGATCTTAACCTTGCAATGCGTTTGGTTTAAACTTGTTTCAGGCATTGAAGTTTTGATCGCTGAAGATAGCAAGAGATAGAAGAGAAAACCCAGTTTCAGTCTAGTCACTCGTCAGGGTTCCTACTAACTGCAATAATGAGAATAAAACTTCCGTATATCTAAGACTTCTAGTTCGTACGAATCAAAACTTGAACTCAAATTGCTCGATATGCTAATGGCCTTTTTAGGTTCCCGATTATGTAGTTTACTATTAGAGGTTGACTTTTAGATTTGAATTAGTGTGCCAGCTACAAGCTACGCATGCCGTGCAGTTACAAAATCTTCAGACGTTTTTCATTACAAACTTCCGAATTGCAAGTTGTGCTTTTAGTGTGGGGACCTGCCTTTACTTGCCAAGCATTCCGGTTTGCTATATCAGTGCAGTAAAAATATTTTTAATTCTCGAATGCTGCTTGTGATTGTGATTTCTCCTTCTTATAGTATTGTTATTTCTATCGGTTTGACAAGATGAAAAGCATGTGATGTCTAAAAGAGGTCCTATCTGTTGCCTTCATATCTGTGACTTTTCTTTTGTTCTTAAGTTGGCTTCTATGTAGCACCGATATCGACGCGGGACATGTGACACGATATGACATGACATTCTGACACTTTAATTCTGAAAAATGTTAAATTTTGACACGTTAGGACACGTTTTGATATTAAATAATATTTTTAATTTATATAGTGTATATTATATTTAATATTCAATAATTTAACATAAAAATAAATTTAAACTTATAATATTCATAAATTTTGCAAAATAACATAAGACATCCCAAATATTTATATTAAACCCAATAAAATAGTAATCGTAATCCAACGAATCTAATAGTTGGAATTAAAAATTCAACGTAACGCAACCTTTAAATTTTTTTTTTTTTTTAATTTCTATAACACGTGTTGGAGTGTCGAGAGTGTCGGATAAGACACGTTAGGGTTTTTGAAGTATCGGTGCTTCATAGGTTGGCTTAATTCGACAACTAAATAAATATTGCGTACCAATTAAGTCATTAATTCGCTGATTACTTTAATTTTTTTATCACTGTATTTATTTTGATGTTTGGTTCTGAAGGTAACATCTCTATATATTACCGATTACTCCTTATATTTCTTCTAAATGGTTCTTTTTTTTTATCTGCCTTTGAAGTGTTGTTTCAAAAAATGAAAATTTGTCGATTCATTTTTAAATCAAAATTATTTTGAAAAATAAAAGATTAATTTTGGGAATAGATTCCCCCATGTCTGATTTAACATTATCATATTATGTGAAATAATTTTAATCATTCATGAATAAATTAAAGATGATGAGAAATGGCAGAGAAAAATGATGGAATGCCATTGATTTATTTTATTTTTATTTTTTTATACTAAAATACCATTGAGTTGATCACGAATGATTAAAATTCTCTTCTGACCATTATTATTATTACTTTCACAAAATGTTCAATGGCACACATTATTTTCGTACTGTCTTTTTAATCATGTTTTATATTTATTGCTTTATTTTATCTTTTATTATTTCTTCCTCAATTTAATCTTAAGTTTACCCTCAGCTGATTCCAACACCTCAGGAATAAGTTGATGTTATTGTGGTCACCCTTTATATTTTATAATGAGAAAAATTGTGAATTAATAATAGAAATGACAAGAGATACCGTACACACACAAACTGAGAGTAAGAAAAAGAAATTATTAATAACAAATATTTTTATGTATTTTAATAAATAAAACCGTAATATCAAAATTCTTTCACTCATCACACTGTAAGTAGTAGAGATAAGAGGAGCATTATATTAATAATTTTTACAAATTACATTATATTTTACTGATAAAATTCACTCAAACATATCTTACTGACATAACGTAGTTTGTAAATATAATATTTTTCTGAAAAGATAAACACTTCAAAATAAAATACTCAAATTTGCTCAGCATCAATCTTCGGTAAACCGAACTCCATGTATCAAATTCAGGTTTTTTTAATTTTTAAATCTGTGGTAACAATTCATATTTTATTCCAGAGCTAGCTGCACTACAAGGTTCTGAACCTGATACATAGCAAGCCAAGCTCTATAGCAAGAAAAATGGAAACGATGACACAACTTATTGCAATACAAGAAGACTACAAATCAACTTATAAACTCATAGCCACATCATCATAATTCAGACCTCTTTGACTTCAACAGCAGCAGCAGCACCTGCTTCTTTGACTTCCTTGTTTTCTTGTTCCTTAGCATCCTTTGTTTCCTCTTCAAGTTCAAAAGCTGTTACAGGGAATGTCCTATAAAGCCCCGTAGGACTCTTGAATGTGATGTTACCAGTTGGTGGATCATCCACAAAGATATCACTCAGTGTAAGCCAAACCATTAGTTCCTTGGCCTTCACACCAGTGAGTTTCGTGATCTTACCAACCTCAACGTAGGCTGTGACTTCAGTACCATAGATTACTGGTTTGTCAATCTTCTCAAAGTTGTGCTCTATGCTGTTCTTCTGCTTAAGCCACACGAACCCAATTTCCCTATTGTATCCACATTCTTCTATGTCTCTCAAGGGTAAAAGACCTTTTGGTAGCTTTATTTCATCGAGAAGTTCCTTGGACTTTTCTTGGCATATGATGTCTCCATGGTAAATTTCTGCGTTGGTTCTGAGCTCATCTGTGACTAGAGACATCTTTTCTGATGTTTTTTCTCTTTTTTTCTGATGTTTGGATCAGTTTAAGGTAATGCGGTTGTGAATTGGTGAAGGACGTAGGGGGTGTTAATATAGTTCTGAATATATGACATTGCCCTTCTATATCCCATAAAACTTCAACAAATGCCACTGTCCTACAAAAAAATTTGTCATCAATTTGTAGTGTAATCAGTAGTTGTTCGTTATTAAGGTAGCGGGTAAGGAAAACGGGTGCTTTAAATGCCACTGTCATTCATAATTACTGATATGTTAAAAAAAAAGATTGTGTTATCAGAATTTCTCATATTAGAATAGGGAAGGATAGGTTTACAAAAAAGAAATTTGTGAGAGAAAATAATCTAGTTTGTAAGACTTTGTAAATAAAAAAAATTTATAAATATAAAGTGCCTCATTAGAATATGTTTGAAGCAAGTCTCTCTCCCTTTGTCGCTCTCTCTCTTTTCGTAGCTACATCAGATTTTGGGCTCGTTTGGTGGATAGGATAGGATAAGGGTAGGATATAATATGGGGATGATAAGGGTAGGGTATGATATGGGGCAGATAAGTCCATATCATGTCCTGTGTTTGATGAACACATGATTAACAATATGATAAGATTATGTAGGAGGAGAAAAGAAAAACAAAAAACAAAATATAATGCAATAAATACAAATATATTAGGTAGTGTGAGAATATATTGGATAGCGTGAGGATATATTGGGTATCCAATATTGATATCTTATCGTATTGAATCCTAACTCAGCTCCCCCCATAGGATAAAAAACCATGTATTGGATAAGATAAAATGAGACAATAGGATAAGTTAATCATATTCTATTAACCCACCAAACAAGAGATAAAAGTAGGATATGATAAGTTATCATATCCTATTTCCTTATTAGGTGCTCCAAAGAGGCCCTTAATGTTTTAGAGAAGATGCTAATGTCCTTTTACTCCCATTTGTTTTGGTGTCTCATTTATAAGCTTTTTATTAAATAATTATAAAAATGGAAAAGTGTTTATCCTTTTAAAATAACACAACTTATATCATTTCACTCTCACAAAGAGGTGGGACCCACACCTTTACTTTTTTTGTCAACTCTCTATTCTCCTTTATCTATCTCTTTCTCTCTCTTAAAATGACACAACTTTACATTCTTTAAAATGACACACTTTACCCTTATAAAAATATAGTATTAGATAAATGTAGTTGTTGTTTTTTTTTTATATAAATGTAGTGGTTTTTATTTAAGAAGAAATGTTAGGCTGTTCAGATTATAGGTTTATCATCTATAGTGGTTTTTTTCTTTTAGCTTTTAATTAAGAAGAATTCTTAGGTCACCTATCAGTAGGAACACTGACCAAAGTGTCACTGTTAAGAAAAAAATTACCAAACTGTCACGCCAACAATAAATTTTGTCAAAATGCCACGTGGCATATTTCGCTACACTGTGTAGCGAAATATGTGTGCAAATAATTCGCTACACAGTATAGTGAAATATGTCACGTCAGAACCAAAAAGTGTCATGTGTCAAAATTGTTGAAATTCGCTACCCTATCTAGCGAATCTCAACAATTTTGACACGACACTTTTTGGTTCTGAGCATTCTGACGTGGCATATTTCGCTATACTGTGTAATGAACTACTTTCAAACATATTTCGCTACACAGTGTAGCGAAATATGCCACGTGACATTTTGATAAAATTTACTGTTGGCATGACAGTCTGGTAATTTTTTTTGCGAACAGTGACAAAATAGTTACTGTTCCTCAATATGTCTAATTTTCTAAACAGAAAACACATTTGTTCTGAGTTTGTTAACATGTAAGGATGCCAATTTTACTTACTTCATGCGCCATGTTAAAAATATATATAAAAACATAACAAACATTTATGGAAATTGACGTAATGAATGCCACAACTAGAAAAAAAGGACAATATCATGTGTAGGTAGGGAAGGGTTAGACATATTGTGTGGTTTACACAGTGGCCGTCTTACCTTACACTTGGCAATTGCTAATTATATTATTTAAATATGTGATTTCTAAGTTGCATCGCAACAATATCAGTTTAGGGGTGGTAGTTTGTGTTGGGTCGAGATCTGATATGAATGTGATTACATTCGACATGAATATAACATAAATAAAGATTTGTATCAAAATCTTCGATATAAATATGATACACGGTCAATACAATGCAATTAATATAAAAGAAAATTAATATGGGTTAGTGTTGTATATGTGGATTAACACATAACGCAACACAAATTTTTTTTTATATCAAATTTTGTAGTCACAAATATAATATAAATTTAACAATAAGTTAACCCGAACATGAATTCCTCGTGTCGTGTCAAGTGAGTTGGGTTAAAAATTATGATCCATATATTTGTTACGCAAAGATCATGTTATGGATCCGTGTTATGGACCCGGATAAAGACCCACGTAAGTCAGCTTACCTCAGCAACCCGGTAAGAAGGCCACACTAACGGGCCCATCTCATCAACCCGGAGTATTCGATCCGTTACTCCTAATAGATACCTGAAACGGACCGTAATTATGGAGGCGTAACGTTTGGTACGTTACATCCAGTAACGGCCGACAAGGCTGTAATGGCCCCCGCGCCATTACAGCTCAGCTACACAATTCAAACCAGAGGCAGCCCCTATAAATGAGAGGGCTCCTCGATGATACAATACACATGATCCATCACTTTCACCACACTAACACCACAGTCATATTCTTTGCAATGATCAAGCTAGGTATAGGGATATCTTCTTAATAGATACCCCTAGTCAAGGCTATACAATCCAAAGTGACCAATCAACCTGATAAAGGTTGAACATCTCTGTCCTCGGGACAGAACAGATCCCCTTTCCTAAAAGTAAAAAATGAAGAATTGTGTAATTTTGGTTGGTGAAAATGTGTGTCTAGGTCCCTCAAATGATAACTTCATGACACTTAGTTTTAATGGAACATAATGTAAATGTTGAAAATCAACATTAAGTACACACATGTAATGTTATTGCAAACTAGATTGCTTAAATAGTATATCTAAACTACAAATCTCTAAAACACTCGAAAAGATTGGAATCTTTTCACCATTCTCTCAAATGAATGTCTCATATTTATGTAAAATCTCAAAAATTCTCTAACCCTGGAAAATAATATTACACGTGCACTTAATGTTCCACAGTTGCGCTTTCGTTACATCCCACTAATATCAATTGAAGAAAGGATTAACTTATTATAAAGTTTGTCATTTGAAAACTAATTTATATAAACTATACTTCCAAATACTAAAATAATCGAATTTCTCATTTTTAGAGTCTAGATTTTACACTAACTTAAGAATAGAAGACTTAAAAAAATACCATGTTAACATGAATACTCTAGTTCAAAGTCGGTGGCAACCGAGACCCACAGGGTAATGTGCATGAACTACCAGGCTATTGTTAGTTACGTGTTTCCTTCAATACAAATTCGTTTTTTTATTTGAAATTTTTTTGGTTGAAATTTCTTGAAACGGTTCTTGCCTGATACAGTTGAAATTTTAATGCATAATAAAGAGTTGGAGACAAAAGCCAATGAGAAAGCTTGACGTGTAATTTGGTTGGGAAGGTGACATATTTATTTGGGGCTACATTTGTGGTGAATGGATGGGCAGACATATCTTCTACCTAGCTTCCCACCACCAACAACCTTTCAAATCATATTTATTTAGTACTTAATTTATTTTAATTTCATTATCTAAGAATTATTTTATATCATTATCTACTTTGACACCCTTGATAAAAGTATTATTTTTCACATTGTTAGTATCATAACCACTGCTTTAATAATATAACAACACGATATATGAATAAATAATAATATAAACAAATTGTGTCAAAATTTAATAAAAAGATTTTGTATCAATAAATTAAATTTGTTTACATTAAAATTTACTTATCCGGGCAAAAAATACTATAAATCTCTATTTTCTTGAAATATTTTACCTCTAAATAAGCTTGGTTTTTAAAAAAAAAAATTAGAATTTGTGAGTGAAGACAATCTGTTCTCTTGTATTTCCTCTTTCAAAGCATTTATACGTTTGGTATCATAATAAGTGAAATTCATACCTGTAAACCTCTAACCTAAACAAAGGACAATGAGAAAAGAATAAATTCGCTTTCGAGTACAGACCATCAGTTATTTGCAACTCCTGTATTTTATCACTGCCTTGCTTATAGATTAAGCAAATCCTATACTGCATAAAGCATTTATGACATGAATTGCTCGGATTCCTTTGTTGGTGGGATTGATTTTCTCATTTTACATGAAAATACTTTCTCATGTTACACACACAAACATGAGTGGAGTCCACAAAAAAGTGAGAAAACAAAAAAGTCAAAATGTGTCTCACCTTTTAATTGTGAGAGTAACATTAGAAAATTTTCTCATATAAAATGAGAAAACTATTTCTCTTCTTTTATTTATAGGTTATGTTTGTGTCATGTTACCGGAAACAACACCAATTTTCCTACCGACTACGCAGAGGAGAGAGAAAGTGAGATAAGAAAAGAAAAAAAAAATTGTTCATGATTTTATTGTATCTGCAGATAAATACAGTAATTTTCCAGCAACATTTTTTTACATTTCCCTTTATTTATTTACACAAAGAGGGTTTCTAATGCAAAAAATAAAATTTGATTTACAAACTTAATTTTATATTTGAGATATTAAATTATAAGAAATGATTTGATTTTAAGTTCCAACGAATTTTAAATTTTTAATGGTTTACATTTAGAAATCCGGTTAAATATAATATTTGTTAGAATTTGATTTTATTCAAATAGATAGACTGTTGCATTTTATTAATTCTATATGAGAATTTCATATTTAAGGCCAAATATGTAAATAATAAAATCAAATCAAATTTATCTTATTTATGAGAAATAATTTCAAACTAATTCAAATCCAAATTTTTATAATGAGTTCTAAACATGAGATTTAATTTTCAAATCAAATCATTTATAATATTTCCAAACACAACAAAAGCAAAAACTCATTCCCTCTCTTAACTCCCTTCATAGGAGTTATCGATCCCCTAGTTTATACCCATTGCATGTTTCCTCAAATGAACCAATTATTTTGTTTATACATCCAAATTGAAGATTGGAAAGTTGGCAACTGACCTAAATGACTATTTAATATATTTGTTAGCTTTGTAATGATTTAATTTATGTAAGGTTTGACTTCACCAAATCTTCTCATAGAGGTTTTCTACATATTATTACTATATTTGTCACAAAGTTTGTGTAAAAGATTACATTCAAACTGTTGTGAACAATTTATCAGGAGTTGGCATATTTTCATGATATTATCTATCATTTACAGCAATGAAATACCAGGCAGGAAATGAACAACAAATTGTCCACAATTTTCTCTTGATTTCCCCCCTCAAGATTGTAGTCATGTAGACTACATGCTGCCCGGGTTGAAGTAAATATGCAAGAGGCCAAAAAATAAAGGATAAAAACAATTTGAGTTACCGCTCCTACAATTCGGACAACAACATGCACATCTCAAGCATTGACTGTCCTACTTCTTGTATGTGTCTGGAAAATATCAATTGGATGTAGCTCTCAAGTTATTTTGTCTATCAACCCCTATTCCATCGCAGAAATTGTTTAGCAAGGACTCAATGTGCTTCACTTCTTTTGGAATTGATGCTGTTAGTACCTGTGTAGAACAATATTAGTATTCACGGTCAGGGGCATGTGTATATATATATATATATATATATATATATATATATATATATATATATATATATATATATATATATTGTAAAGAACCTTGGGATACACCACCCCAAAAGCTAGCTCAAAGGGTGGGAGTGCCAAGGTTCTTTACATGGTATCAGAGACATAAGTTAATTAAAGTCTTTTAGGTTCTTGTGGAACTGTTTTCCAATAAATACATAACATGTCTATTATTTTTTACTCACCTTCCATAGATGAGGTGTAAGAAATAATAAACATGTTAACAGTTTCGTCCATATGTATACCAAGAAGTCACAGTAGGATTGTTGCTTCAAATGGCTGGTTTATTTTGATGACCATAAAAGAAATATAGTTGTACAAAGTACTTGGATAAAGTTAATGCATCCAACTTGGTAAATATCCTAAAGGATTTAATTTTGATTCAGTTACACAATCACTCTTGCGGATTACTTCAGTACCTTAATTACTTTCTAGGGTACCAATATCCTTAATTAGATGTCAAGTATTTATTGGTTGCTGACTAGACAATGATGGCCCACGTAGCTATGGAACACATTTAATGATACTCGATAAGACGGTTGGAAATTTTTGTATCTATTTTTCCTTTTATGGATATTAAATCAGAGGGACCCTATCAAAATTTGTAAATATTTATGAATGTCAGAGTTAGACACAAATTTTAGATGACAAGGTAATGTGAAATTTTAACATGGGATAATTCATTCCGACAACTAAGTGTATCTAAGAAATTATTGGGAATGGGTCATCTCATATTAAAATTTCACATAACTTGTTATTTGAAATTTGTGTCTGTCTCTCTCTTTATAGGTATTAAATAGGTAGAGCCTTATTCAAATTTATGAATATATATGAAGAGAGATATAGACACAACTTTCACATAACAAATGTAATGTGAAAATTTAACATTAGAGAATCCATACCCGAAACTCATACTTTATGGATTTCAAACATTAATTGTGAGAACCAACAACCAATAAATACCAAAGGACACCAATATCCTGAAAGAAAATAAGGGTACCATAGCAATCCCATTTGTGACATTATTAAGAGTTTGGCTTTGACAACTACTACTTAGTAAGTAAAACTCTCCTAACTATTTTTCACCACATGACTGTGTGATAATGTAAAAAATTACCCTAATGATGGATTAAAATCAAACTGCTATTTGAAATTAAGGATTCATGCTTATGTTTCAAGCTAAAATCTAGATGAAATCGAAAAGTATAATTGATACTGAGTTAAGAACCATCCTGTTTTGACAGCTACAAACAGTTTCATATGGGCATATGCTTAGTATTTTTTATTTTTTTTCAAAAAAAAGGATAAAGTATTAACTTGAAACTTGAATTGTTATTTTTTTTTTTCATGGTAAATTTTCTATCACAGATTCCATTTTTGGAGTTCTCCTTAAGAAATTGACTTGACTCATTGCAAATGGCATACACATCTTTCAGTCATTATTCTAACGCTCAAAAGAAGTGGAATCAACACATCTCCTCGAACTGTCACAAACTGATGAACTAGCTTAAATTACAATACTTTAATAATAATAATAAAAAGAAATTACCTCATAACCTGTTTCTGTGATGAGAACCTCATCCTCAATCCTTATCCCAATGCCTCGATACCTATATGACCAAAAATATATAACAAGTAGAATACAGACGATAAATAAATAAAAGTCATTTTATGTTAAGCTCAACTGTACAACTTGTACAACAACTGAAACAGATTAACTTAATAAATAATATTCTTAACTCCCAAATAAAAAATTGAAGATCCAAAAATGGTTATATATCACATGACTGATAAAATAATTTACGAACTATACATCTGTAGAACTTTAGGCCCCATTGGATTCAATGGAATGATCTTAATAGGAATGAGAATGAGAATGGATGGAAAGGAACAACCATTTCCATTAGCATGTTTAATATGATGAAATGACTATTCCATTCTATTCCTGTACTTGGTCTGCCAAATAAAAAAAGAGTAGAGTAGAACAGTTTTTATGACAAAACTACCCTTACAGGTATGGAGCTAGTGGCAATTGGGGTTGGTGAAGGCATGCCATCATGGTGCAGCAGCGGTGGAGCATGATATTTTTAGCATTGTGAGAAAAGGTATAGGGTACAAAGGTAATTGCAATCAATCTTGATGGAACGAAATACAGTTCCATCCAATTTTGGAGGGAATGGCTACTCCCTCTTTTTTGATGGAATAAGAACTCCGTAGGCAAGGACCAGTGTCATTCCAAAATTCCTACTAACAAACTCATTCTCATTCCTTTACACACCCATTCAATTGAATCAAACAGGACCTTAGAGAATCCAGAAGAAAATAAACAAGCAGAGAAATCAGTGCTAAATATCCTTGGAAATAGGAAGAAAAATTGAGGAGGTAAAATTCATGAAGCTGGTTAATGGAAGGAAACTCCATGGATTTACATGTTATGTAGAAATAGTTGGTGAACCAGGAAAATTGCACAAGAGAAGCAAGCAATGGAAATTATCAATTTTGTAATAATCAATTTGTTAAAACAAGTTCTTTAATCAACCTCAATAATTACCTCTCTTGACCATCAAAAGAAGATGGGATGTATACTCCTGGTTCAATAGTTATTACCTGCTCACAAATTAAAAATAACAGGCTGTCAGCTAATAGTTGATGTCCATATGCATTGCTAAAGTACATATGAATAAGTCGACACAAGCAGAGAAGCAAAACTGCAATGAGGTTGTCTAATTGTATAGCCAGAAATTATATTGTACTTATATAAGTTATATTACATAAAATATGCTGAGATAATCACCAAGGAAAGTGCCCCAGGGTGTAAATTCTAAAGCTTCCTTCAGCTAGCTATATCTATTGTATGCAGCAGAATTTTTTTTTTTATACCAGTTGCCTGAGAGCATCTTTAACTTTCAATAAAACAGTTTTGAAAATAAAGAAAAACATAAGCTGGTATTAGCGCACTGCAGCTATGAGAGGAAATTTTGAACCATAGGTATCATCTAATAAATTAATATTAAAATTAAAATTAAAAAATGCCTTTGAACTTGAATAGACACCAAGAACAGATACCTTAAGTGCAAACAAGAATTTAGAAACATCGAACAGGTGCATCTGTGACACTGTTTATTTAATGGGAAATTCTACTCTCATTTTAAATGAGATAGTTATCTCATATTCTTTCACTTCGAAAATCGCACCCCCTTTTATTTAATTTTGTAAAGAACCTTGGGATACACCACGCTAGCTCAAAGGGTGGGAGTGCCCGAGGCCTTATAAAGGCCACATTAGTGGCTCATCCAACCAATGTGGGACTATATATCTCAACACGCCCCCTCACACGAGAGCACATTGGGCTTGAAGAGTGGATAATGCAACAGGCCCAGCTACCAGTGCTAAGAAATTCCACAAGAGAAAGTGGGGAACGGCGAGGCTCTGATACCATGTAAAAAACCTTGGGATACACCACCCCAAAAGCTAGCTCAAAGGGTGGGAGTGCCCAAGGCCTTATAAAGGCCACATTAGTTGTTCATCCAACCAATGTGGGACTATATATCTCAACAAATTTAAAGAGACACTTTAATGTCATTCAGTTGATTTCGAAACCAATGGATATGATGGTACTGAACAAATAGAAATATGCTCCGAATGGGTGCTAGACTGCCATTAACAAAGAATCAGTAAAAGTACAGAATGCATTCATTCTCTCCACTATGTTACTTTCTTTTAGAACACGAACATTACCTTCTTTCTAAAAATAATATTTTAATTTGTTATGGAGTAATATAAATTATTAAAAAGGCTTTCACCCAATACTTTAAGGTTTTGGGTTGAATTGATTTTTTACATGTTATCAGAGCTTCAGTGACCACAAAGTCACAAGTTCGATCCTCAGCTCCCCCACTTTCTAGTGGAATTAAATACTTACACAGTAAACCAAAAATTGGGCCTGTGCAATATTCATGCTTCAAGCCCAAAGGCTCTTGCGTGAGGGGGTGTGTTAGAGAATAATATAAACCATTAAAAAGGCCCTCACCAAACACCTTAGGTTTTGAGTTGAATTGATTCTTTACATAATTTACATTTTTTTGGGTTGGTTATGGTTATGAAAATGTAAGAATTGCAGACTCTGTTTTTTATTAAGCACTTTATTCTGGGGAAGGAATTTCTATGAACATCTACAACGTGAAGTGGAGACTTACTATTCTAAAGATAGTTTGCTGGAAATGCATTGCCGAATATTGTTATTTCATGAGTATTAAAAATATAAAATTACTTATTTCAATTTCTCCATATTAGAAATCTTTATATATCAAAAACTACTGCAAGGGTAAGGCTGTGTACAAGAATTGCCCTCACCCTTACCTTTGCTAGTCGGGGTTTAATGGGAAGTGGTTTATATATCAGAAACTAATGCATTACAATTTTATGAAAATAAGCCAAAGATAATCTCCACTACCCACATCTGACTAGTGACAAGTGATTATTAAATATTAACTGCCGATGGTAGAAATTATAATAAATTTATACAAAATAGATGGAAGAAAATGAAACTGTTGCCCAGTCAGGGAAGTAACTTACAACACCTGGCTTCAGAGGACAGTCAAAGCTGACCATTGAACAATCATGAATATCCATTCCTAGATAGTGACCTGGACCAATAATTATAAAACATGATTAACTATATAACCAGTCTCTATTAGCTATCATCATATTTATTGTTTCAAACTTAAAAGTAGCTTACAAAACTCTAGAATAACAAATAATTTTTCTGAAGACAGCAATATCTTGTATGCTTTTTCAACGAAAAGATTAACCAAGTTGTATGTCAAGGGTTGCACAAAGCTACCTATAGAAGTTGGGTTCAGCTTATGATAGGAACTGCTTCCGTTGCCTCTCAGAATTCCAATCTCCTTCAGTCCTTTCTGCAGCATTTCAACCTATGCAACCAGACCATTTCACATGTCTCACTATTTTATAGCTAAAGAAGCTTCAAGTAGCTAGTTGAGTAAACAATAACATAGCATTCGAGTGAAGAAAAAGCAAGATATAGATTCAGTTCCACTTAAAATCTCGAGACAGAATTTACAGTCAAGGAACAGATACATTCAAACCCAAGTATGCAGCTGAGTCATTGGACATTTCTACAAGCCTATGACGGAAACCAGATATAATTAAATTCTCTATACTCTCCCTTCGATATCTTCCCAATTGATCATAGAATAAAATAAGAATTAGTCAAATGACAGTATTGAGAAGATTTATGAATGAGTTTCACATAAAAAATAGATATAGTACCTAATAACAGCCATCCAACTTTAAGACCAAGCATTATCTAGTATTTATTTGCTAATACTGGAATAGAGACAACTGCAAATGTTCTTAAATCAAACATTTTTTAAAATATGCAGTTTTGCATGCTATACTATTACCAAATATATGCCAGTGAAGATGCTACTAGCTAAGATGATTTATTTTTACTTAATTAGCATACATTCTATACATAGTTAAATATTTCCTAAATAATTTAATTGTTTACATAAGTTGCTTGTGAAATTATCACTTATTCCTAAGCAGATCATTTTGAAGGTTTTAAGATTTGAGAATGACTAAGATATAAGGATATGTTTTCTCAATCCCATTGTATAATGGAAAACAAAAGAGCAATAGAAAACAAACGCAGTTTCTGATAATAATTGCTAATAAATGTGTCAATAACCAACTCTCCTAAGATCTTAAGCCATTAGATTAAGGCTAAAAAATGGAACTATTATATCTCAAACGCAACCCTCATGCAATAGTCATTTGGACTTGAAGAATGGAGAATGCATAGTCCCACCCAACCTTGTATCGAAAATTCATTTTTTATTAAGAAGCATGGGGTGGCAAGGATGGAAATCCTAACCCAGACCAATGTAATAAATGTTATGATACCATGAATGAAATGACTTTATTACATCTAAATTGAAAAAAGGATAAGAAAAAGGAGATACCGAATAGTTGTGTATTTGCCGGATGCTGGCACCAGGCTTACAAAGTTCCACACAATGCTTATTCGTTTCCAACATAAGCTCATAAAGCTCTTCCTGAGATATACAAGAAACCATAACATTCATATGAAAAGTCATAAGACTAATTTAAAGAACAAAGCAACAAGTGGAACGAACAGTGTTAGTTTAGCTCAGATTTCACTGGGCATGAATAAGGAGCAAAAACTATGTTTTAAACATTTATATGTCACGGACTAGCACAAGCAGAGAAAGTTCCCATTCATATTACAAATTACCACCCACTATGGTGGGTAAGTGCAAGCTTTAGGCCCATTAGATGGGCCAGGGGGAGGCGAGAATCTATCCCGAATTGAATGTCCATCCATGAACAAATTCTTCAGAGCATATCTCACCAATTCAATATATTTTTATGGACAAAAATCTTCGTTTTGGCTATAATGACCAATTAGTATGCCATCTTCTGCCTTTTGTCATGGAGGCCATTTGCCAGATAGTAATGCTTCTTCCCTCAAGTCTTGAAGTATACAATAAAGAGTGCAGACTTGAACAAATTCAAGTACCAAACTACCAATCATGTTCAAGATGGAAACCCCCTCCAAAAAAAAAAATTTAATATTTCCACCAACATGAATTTTAGTGTTGCAAAGCCTCAGCCTTGAGTAGGAAGTTCAGAAAGTACCATGTCATAACAAAACAAAATTCAAATTACAAGAACCAAAAGAGGAATTGAACTAAAATGGACCCCCTCAACATTTTAAAGTGAATTTATTTCACCATTACAGAAACTTGATCCAGAAGAAGAACACTACGAATGAAAAGATGTAAGTCCACAAATGAAAATCCATATAATTGCATCCCATCACGAATGAGGTCTGCAATGGAAAATTGAGACTATGCAGTCTGCTTGTCTCAGATTGTTATTAGTTGATCAATAAATTGGATATCAAGTTAAGAGTTAAAATCAAGAAAGAAATATAAACATAAATTTACAGCCTATGATGAAAGGAAAATAAACCCTTAATAAGCTTTCCTGCAATGCATAGAATTAATAAAAGGAATTCAATCATGCTAACCTGGGCAGAAGAAAAGCTACCACAAGGTGGCCAGGTACGAGTAAGATCACTGACATAACCATTTAACTCACATCCAACATCCATCAAAACAAGATCTCCATGTTTAATCTGCCAAACATGTTAAAAAAGTTTTAAAACATGAAATTATACATACCAGAAGATGGCATTTATTAAATGAATTTACTTTCTGATCATTTCTAGAATAATGTATAATGCTTCCATTAGGCCCACCACCAACCACAGGATTGAACCTGACACAGAAATAAAATAAAAAGTATAACATTAATTATGGACACAAGTGATGCTTAAATTTACATTTGCTTTCTATTAATGAACTTCTATATTACTTTTGTGGAAGCTTCTTAAATTATCAATAACAATACACGAAGTAGTCAGACACCAAAAAATTGCTTTAGAGGCCAAATTATTCAATAAAGAAATGCTCACCCCATTCGCTGGGCACCTCTCATTTTACATTCATATTCAAACTTTGCAGCTAGCATACCTTCACAGGGGTATGTCTTTGAATGCAGCATTGTTGACAAAAGAGCCTATCCAAGACCACGAAATGTTCAAATTATCAATAGTTAATCATTTTGAATCTAGTACAACTAATGGTAGAATTACCAATTCTGCAAGTAACAGCCTCACTAGGAGTTCTGGATTTTTCGTCATTACATAGTTAACCATGCAATAGAGTTGAAAGTACCTGACAAGCAATTGATGCAGACTCCTTCATCAGCTTGAGCTCTGCTGGTGACTTTATCCATCGCAGCTGATGCGTGTAAATAGATAGATCCCTTACATTGCTATTGTGCACAAGCTTTCTGAAGGCCTCCAGTTCCATATATGCTGGAGTTGCAGTCTGAACATTGTGGAACAATTTTGAGGATCCCCTTATCATATCTGGAAGGATCTGAATCAGTAATAAAAATGTTAAATTAAAACACCATTAGAATTGTTTGATCAAGATGATGAAAATGCATTTTTTAGATGGCAAAGCTGTGGCAACATTGGCTGCCAGCCGCCAGCAGGCTTATCGATGGAAATGTTTCACAGGTAGAGGACAAAATAGACGCTAGCTAATTGCTATAGAAGTAAAGGTTGTTAATACTTTTTAGCAGCAATTCACCTCCTGTAATTTTCTTATTGGATATGCCTTGTCAGCCTTGAATGTATGTAATGCTGCATCAACTCCCGCTATTTGCCCTTGCCAAATCACATCCTACACAAATTTATGGTTTTAAAATTATGTTAGCTTCAAGCTTAATTACTTGTTTATCCTATAACTCTAAAAGTCACGAGATAAATCACACCCATGATGACCCAATTCATGGATAGTTGAAACTAACATGAAAAACAATTGATATATTATAGGTTTCAAAAGATGGCATATTGATAATCAGAAGAATGATCAGATATTAAACTACCAAACAAGTAGTTGAATTTTTTACACGCAAGTAAACATTTTACATAACTTAAGATAATAAGTGGTGAGTTTACATCATACATAAGTATTGCAGAACAACAAAGAGAGTTCTATTTCTAAGAATTAAAGGGTATCATATCAGACACACATAAGGCTTAGCTTCTGGCATGAACATGCATAAACCACAGTCATGTCCTAAAACAGCCACACCACCAGGTTGTTGGCAGCCAGTGATATACAAGTAATCAGCATCTTGTCGAAATGTATAAGGCACGACATCCGTCATCATCTTTACAGGGGCAGCGGCAATGATTGCCAAACTCTTCTCTGGGAGAAGTTCCAACAACTTTTTTCTTCTTAGGATGTATTCCTCACTAGATATGCCTGGTGTGAGCTCCCCATCTTGTAGTAGCTGCAATGCAACATAACATAAAAAAAATGCTAATTAATCTTAACGAATAAGTATTCTAGCTAAATGCTTTTAAGCATATAGTGCCAAGCTAGGAAGCACATACACTTCAAAATAGTCGTCTTACCTCTGTCAAATGCTTTAGATATTCCTAATTAGATTTTGCAATTTGTATACTCTTATTTTTTTGAGAATTTTTGTACAAATTCAAATGAAAACATTTTACTAATTAGATAAGTGATAGTATTTTATTAACTATGCTAGCCTTTAAAATGTTCATCTTCTAATTTAATTAAAGATTTGTACTTTTATGCTAATTTTGTACCAATATTATATGCTGTACCAACATCATGTTGTCATTGTTGTGTGTTATAATTTCTAAAATTTTCCGTATCTAAGTGTCCATACCATATAGTATTAGGTGCAAGTCAGAAAGTAATTCAACTTTTTTTTTCTTTTTTTGAAAAAAAAAACAAAAACAAAAAAGGGGACATGTAGTGAAATAGCACCTGCGGATGAGATGCAGGCGTTGGTTGTCCAACATCAACAACCTTGTCAGTGCAATAGGAACGAAAACCTAGAACCTGCGATCCAAACTTGCAAATTCCAAGTAGTCAGAGTAACTCAAATGAATCACCTAATTATTCCCTTGATTTAGCCAAACAAATTAAGAATAGAAAAAATAATTAGAACATTAGATCATCAATATGTAACTTTCGGTGAGAACAACCAATTTAAAGCTTGGGTGTATGAATGCTGACAATATTTTCCGTGAAATCATAAATGGCAGAGAGAGAAATATTGAAAGCAACACACAGTTTCACAAGCGAATCGTTTAGATCATAATAAGGTAACAGAAAGTGATTGAGAAACACATACTCGTCTATGTGAAATTGTGGTGGTTACTTTTCTAACAACACCCTGCATCTTGGAGCTTCAACAAGCTGGGGCAGAGGTTTAAAGGGTTTAAGACTAACACACTTAGATGGCCTCACAAGTTTCCGCAATCAATTCATTTGTGTGTCACCGTTTTTGTTCAACTCAGGGTTTATATTTAAATTACATTTCTCTCCTCTCTTTTTATTTTTATTTTTTTGGTATTTCTCTCTTTTTTGGATACTATAAATTAAAATTATAAATTAAATTAAATGTAATATAAATTACACTGACAAATTACATGTATCTCTTTTAAAAAATATTATACTCACATTTCAATGGATAGGATATTGTGTTTATTATTTCCAAAAAAAACAAGATATTGGATAGGATATTGTGTTTATTATTTCCAAAAAAAAAAATATATATTGTGTTTATTTTTTTCCATGTTTATTCTATGGGAAATAATTTCTCAGAAAATTTTCTCACGTTACTCTCACAAGTGATCCATTTTGACTTTTTTGTTTTCTCACTTTTTGTGGACCTCACTTATGTTTATGTGTGTAATATGAAAAATTATTCTCATGTAAAATGAGAAAATCAATTCTCTTATTCTATTTATTAGAATCTTAACTAACTTTCTTTCTTTCTTTTTTCTTCTCTTTTTCTACCAAAATAATATCGGTGGAAATTAATCTGAGATTCTTCTCCGTCTACTCAACTTTATTGCACAGAATATATTTATTATATTTTAGTTCATTAATGTAAATAAGTTTTTACCAAACCATTCTTTCATTTTTTTCGATTATCGACGTCCTAGTTCTAGATAGAGTCTTCCTAGAATAAATTGAATAGTTTCAAGGAAAAAAGTCATTCGATCCAATTCCATCAATTTTCATTTTTTATTTTTAGTGAATTCAATTTTCATATTTTACCATCTGATCAAGTAGGTTTTAAATATTAAAATTTGATCCAATCTAATATAATCCACAGCGATTTGGATTGAATCATTTTTTTTTTTTAAAAAAGACAGATTAACAATGATTACAAAACAAAATATAAAATACAATGTATGAAACCAAACTCAGAACTATAGCGTAGTTCAGGTATTGCATTCTATATTTACTAGCTAAAAAGAAAATCAAAGAAACATATATACATTTTCCTAATTCATTATATATATATATATATATATATATATATATATATATATATATATATGGGATATGATCCATTATTTACACCGGTGTCAAATTTTAAAATTTGACACCAAATCCTAACATTTCCGTCAATCAACGGTTATCATTTATTGGTAATTAATGATTAATTAATAAGTTAATTCCCAATAAATTATAACTGTTGATTGACGGAAATCAACAGTTGGAATTTGGTGTCAAATTTCAAAATCTGACACCGATATCAAACAATCCTATCCCTATATATATATATATATATATATATATATGATGGCATAAGAAGCATTAAATTGACGCAAGATACGCCAAAAAGCATTAAAATGGCGCAAGATACACTGGAAAACTAAAGACAGTGTAATTTTGACATTGTTATTCGATAGCAGCATTAAAATTAATAAATAAAAATGATAAAATAAATAAATAAATATTAAAATAATAAATAAATAAATATATGAATATATGTAATAAATAAATAATATAAATAAACATACAACAACCACGTGGTGATACCATATGAAATGTATAAAAATTTTATTTATTTTCAAGATGGTATGATAAAAATAGTAAAAAACAAAATTTTATTATTTTAATAATTCATTTTACAAAGTCTTGAAATTGAAAAATCAAATAAAAAAAATACTGTTATAATTATTAATAAAGATATTAAAAGTAAAAACAGGAAATAAACCAATACAACATTTTCCAAGCTGAAAAGTACATGAGTAAAAATAACAGGATCCTTGTCCCTTGATGAGGAGGTAAATGGGGTGTATGCTGATTACCAAAAAAAAAATGGGGTGTATGCTTTCTCGAAACTAGTTTCTTTCATGTCAACATTTGCATAACCTTGTACAGTTGTATATTAATTTTTTCAGAAGACAATAACTCATTCCCATGCATCATCTTCCTTCCTTTCAACTTCGAAACATTTCCAGCAATTACAGACTCTCCGCATGATTAATATGCTTTAAATGTGGTGTTCGTTGCACGCTTATGATATATAATTAAGAGGCTTGGTCCTTACTAGATTGAAATGAGGCAATCGCATGACCATAGAACATGGTACAGGTTCTATGGCAAGGTGATATGCATAAGAGAAATATGATATCAAGCAACGCAACATTGTAAATTTTGAATAGTATCAACAAGTGTTTCTTTTTTCTTTTTTCTTTTTCGACCTCTTACAGAAAACGCCCAAGGAAATTCTTGATCTCATCAATATATGGGGACCGAGTAGGAATTATGTGACCACAATCATGTTCAACGATCACAGAACAACCGCCATCATATAGAGAAGCAAGCTCCTTGCTAGCTTGGTTAGCTATCTGCCTGTCTTTACCATGTTCATTACCGAAAATATGAAGAGAAGGGCACTTGATAGGGCCACAATCCATCCCCTTCACATGGAGAGCAAAGCCTGAGCACAAGATTACAAATTTGAAGTCCATAGTACCTTTTAGCTTTTCTTGTTGTGCAGAGATTAAGGCGGCCATTGCTGCTCCCTGTGAAAATCCTAAGATTCCATCAAACCCTTCTTGGGAAAACACATTCTTCAAGTGTGATAGTGAAATATCACATCCATCAGTTTGATGCTGGTATTGAAGTGGATCAAATGGGCCATCTGCTACCTTCCAATCAACACCGCTACTTCCGTCACAATTAGATGCCACAAACCATGCAAACCTCTTCTTGCAATTCTCCAGAGGTGGTGGAGGACTTGATGGCAATGATGATGATGCACAATTCCCACAGGGCACCGGGGTTTGATAAATGAATGGCAATTCATGAGGTGCATCTACAAAAGAAAATTCAGTAATCTTCTTGAGCTTTTTGGCTAATGATGCTGTTCTTCCCTTAAAACTGGATGCATTCTGCCGAAATCCATGCAAGCATAAGATTCTTAGTTTTCTTGAGGTCTGTAGATCTGAAATATTATTCATTAGGATGTTAGGAATTGCACACTTTCGGTAAATTATAGATGGCTTTTCAAATTGCCAATGCTTCAGATTTTAAAGGACTAAAGACTCAGTACGCTGCAACAATTGTAGGTTAACTATCAGTTGACTTAAAATTCAACAAAACGCAGGTGAAAGCAAGGTTTGTTGATATGACATGGTACAGACCTTACCATCTCCCGTAGGCATTTGAGGCAAGAATATAGTATCTGAAGAAAAATTCTGGAACTCAACAACTGGCAATGGTATTTTTGATTTATCATTTTCAATCAACTGCATTGACCTAACAGCCTTGCCCTGTTTTTGGCATAGCTCACAAATATACGCTGCAGCTTCATTCTGGTGGTCCACAATAACATCAGAAGGCAAAACAAGAAACCCAGAAGGCAAAAAAGAATCAAGTCAAGAAATTAAAGATGGTGAAAGGATAAATTTTCTAGAGTACCAATTCAGGAGTGTAGTTAACCCGAGTTTTAAGAGCCAAGGCTTCAAGAGTACAAACATGTTATTCAAATGCTAGCATGATTGAAGCCCAATTTTGAGGTCTAATGACCACAGGAATAGCTTGGGGCTTACAAAATCAGATCATGAACTCGATTTGAGAAAAATACAACTTTTCTTCCCAATAAAAAACCACAATTCTTGATTAAAAAAAAAAAAAAGAGTAACATTATTAGTATTTTCTGGAACCAGTTACAATTAAACTAGCTCAAAACAATTCTCAAGATAGTAGGCTCACTTAGTAAACAAACATAACCAGAACCAAGCTCTCATGTAGAAGCTCATGGGCACTTCACAAACAACCCAAAACAGTTCTTTGTTTAGTTCTCTGAAAAAATAGTGTTTGAGACCACAAGATCCAGCAAATAATCTCATTGTATATTAACGATTTCATTCTCTTTCCTTATACTTCTCTTCCTTTCCTAACTCCTTAAGAATGGTAAAATTCAAAAGACATTTGAACAAAAAAATTCAGCAGACATTAGGTAAAAGTTATCAGATCATACCTGGCAATTACCACAAACCAAGACAAGTATTCTGCAATAAGTACATCGGCAGCGTGAAGAATAATCATCAAATGAACAGTGACAGATAAGGCAGGTACCAACAATATTAGCATCTGAACTTCCAACTGATATCCTGTAGCCACGAAGAAATGAAATAAGGATTCGGTTTATCCAATTGTCGGAACACTACCCTTAATACTTTGACCAACTTTCAATCTACTCTTTACTGGATAAGCTCAATAATGAATATAGATAATGAAGCTCTCATTGCATTGAAAGCAACAGGTGCTATTACCAGAAAGCAAGAGCAATTGAAACAAACCCCACCCCAACAACCAAAAAGCCAAAGATAATCAAATTAAAATTGTCACCATGTGCAACAAGCCAGCAACAGCAAATGATGAGAACAATACACATGAATAGTGAAAGCAATAAATTCATGATGGCCTGTCTAGCTTCTCTTAATTAAGATTTAAGAGCATAAGCTGTAATTTGGAGGGACTAAAAATGTAATCATGAAAAGTTAGTTTTGTTTATTATAAGTTCTACCTTTCGATTCGTACATGTATGACTAGAATTAACACTTCTACAAAAATAAATTATACAATAAGTCATTCAATCCAGTTCATTCATTTTAAGACAAGCATATCATTTAAATAGTCTGCAAATTGTGAGCCGTAAGAAGGGGAGAATAAACGTGACTTGATAAGAGTAGCAATAATAACTTTAAAAAAATAAAAAGCAAAGCAAAGGAGAATCGGCATGTAATGTATATAATGTAAAAACATCTAAATCATAAAATATAAACAATATAACTGAGAAATGAACTAGCATAATCACCAAGTAATGCATGATAAAAACATGGCAGAATTAAAATCAAGGGCTAGCAAAAAAAGCATGATTTATTGCAAAGGACCCAATTCTCTATTTAGTTCAAAAGCTCGGTTATTTGAAAAATATTTACTATAAAGGAACAAGTTAAATAACCAGTTTGTAAATGCAATTGAATCATATATTCAAAGGGCCGACCCAGTTCAAATACCCACTTCGTGATAAAATAAGCCTTTCCCCTACTTTTTGTAGAGAGGCTGATTCGAACCCGCGACCTGACACACACGGCAAGCAAGCTTACCGCTGAGCCAAGCCGGCCCTTCTAATTGAATCATATATTCATATAAGGTTAAATAAATCTTCTATCTGAAAATAAACTTTTGTGGCTATAGGATACAGGATCTTAAATAATTCCATTTGTAGGTCTTTGTCTTTTAAAGGGCCGACCCAGTTCAAATACCCACTTCGTGAGTGTCTGGGGAAGAGAATACTCTACACAGCCTTTCCCCTGCTTTTTGCAGAGAGGCTGATTCGAACCCGCGACCTGACACACCATGGCAAGCAAGCTTACCGCTGAGCCAAGCCGGCCCTTCTAGGTCTTTGTCTTTTAACATCGCAAAAAAAAAAAAAAGATAAAATACTACCATAACTGTTATTAACAAATAATGGGAATAAAAGAATTTGATGTAATGTCAAATTTCCAGTCCTGACAGGTATCACAAAATTACAAGATATTTATACAAATTCATGCCTAAAAGCAATGTGAGAATTGAAAAGATATACCGGGGATCAAAAACAAAATTCCTTCCTTTGAAGAAACCACCATCTGGGAATTGCTCCAAATACCGTTGTATGCCACCAAATAACTGCAATTAATCCAAAAAAACAAGAAATACAGGTCATCAGCATTAACTAAGACAATCTTGACCATGTTTCATAACAAAGTCTTTAGAAGGATACGCTACCAAAAGATTTCCACACACTACAGTCATCATATTTCATTGCACACTGATACCAAGGTCCTTATGACTTAGTAGGATCTTTTCTAAGGTTGTATCATTATGAACAGCTTATGAGCATAATAAAAATCCATGACATATTGATCAAAATCTCTTTTGTTTTCAAAAGGGGTTGAGTAGAGAGAAGAACTGGGAAAAGAGAAATTCAGGAGTTCACCTGAAACACATTATCAAACCCAGCACCTTTTGACCTAATATATGCTGACGCCATTTCACACCTGATTCCACCGGTACAATACCTTCAACCAACAAGTGAAATTACACACCATAAGAATTGTAAGTAATTCAAGTACAGAAATCATAGCTACATGGAAAATACTATTCCCATATCACTGATTAGATATTTACTACATCAAATTAGAATAAGAATGCAACTAAGGAATCAAGAATACCCCCCAAAAAGTTTTAAAAGAGAGCATACATGAGGATTTGTTTGCCTTTCAACTGCTCACCATTATCATCTATCCAAGAGGACAAATCACTATACTGCCTAACTTGAGGATCTAAAGTTTCAACATTTGGTGCATGAAATTTCCCAATTCTTGTTTCATAAAGATTCCTTGCATCAAGTAAAACAAGGTTGTTTTCTGGACTCTCCTTGTCTACAAAACAACAGGATTATATAAACGGAGATTCAGATTTCAATACCAATTCTCCAAATAAAACCAAATGCTCTAAATAGTGAAAAAAAAAATATTATAGGAAAAAACATGTTTGCACAGTAAAAAGGACAAGGACAAATGAAATTTAACTAAGATAACAAATGGAAAAGGAAAACATATACATCAAGGCTTTCAAGTTATAGCCACTTACTAGAATTCTGAAGGGAAGAATGGAACTCAGCAGCAGAGAGATGTCTTCCAGCATTTGAGATTTCAGGTGACTTTAACAGTGGATGGGAACTGAGAGTAACCAATTCCTAAGAACACAGCAGAAGTATATCATTATGGAAGCAAGAATCAGAACGAAAATTGCAAAGGTAGCAAACGCAAAAGAAGAAATAAAAGCTAATAAAAAAACAAACTGCTTATTATATTACACCACAACAAACAGACACCTTCACAATTCATAATAAAAATCGACGAAGCCGTATTCAGTATTCACAATATAACAATTTATGCTGATAGCAATAATTCAACTACAAGGAAAACAACACTCACGGCTAACATTAGCATTTCATATGGCTAGATTCAACATCTTAGCCGTTGATGTTTAATCAATATATGTGTGCGTGTGTTGATGAAAATGATAGTTCATTTCTGATATTTTCTGAGCATTGCTTATCCTCTTCTAAGATGACAATATGTAATGAAACATAACCTTGTACTTTTTTGCTCACACCAAGGTGCTAATAGGGCCAAAACGTCCACCGAATCGTAATTTAAAACAGCAATTACAGATGGCATGTTAACATTCATATTTTTTACTAGACTCGTGTCATAATTCGCTACAATTGGTAGCGAATTTCGTGACACGTGTCCATATTGCAGACCAAATTCGCTATCACTGGTAGCGAATTATGACACGTCAGTGTGCCGAGTGTCATAAAATCATTGACGAAAGACGAAAGTAATTCGCTATCAGTCGTAGCGAATTACACCCACGTGGCAATCTGGTAAAAAGTACTGTTCGCATGGCATTTGAGTAAATTTTTTGCCAAGGGTGACATTTTGGTGACTGTTCTAGGAATAAGGGAGCTGTTATAGTTACTAACTCCTTTTAAATAAAAATAAAAACAAGAAAACAATAAATAAATAAATAAATAAAAGACCTTGACAATCCGAATTGAGAGAGAAGTGAATCCACACTCCTTAGCAACATTGTCAATTAATGGCTGATGACAAGTTGCGAGCTTGAAATCAGTCCCTTCGAAGACGCTATTAATGGCCTTAACGGCTTCGATGTGCCTCTCCAAAGAGGATAAGTTGCCGCCAACCTATTCAAATGAAAGACAGTTTTAGTTTTCAGTTTCGAACGAAAGGAGAAATAAGCAGAAGCAGAAGCGAGTTTGGGATTTGAGATTTACGGTGACATTGACGCCGTGGGAAGAAAGGCGAACACGACCGAGGAGGCCGAGCGAGGAGCAGTTGGAGTCGTAGAATGTGACGAGCTCGTTGAGGTTTGGAATCTCGACGTACTTGTAATAGAGAAGGACACCGTATTGGTCTTTGTTTTTGTTGTCGGACATGGTTTGAGCTTTCGTCCTTTTTAAGGGTTTATGGGAAATCGCAGATTTTAGTCACAGGTGAAGTGAGAGGCGTCGTTTTATCACGCAGGGTAATAATATTTTCTTTTTGAATTTCCACATTAACCTACGGTTTTTAATTATGGATGAAATATGGTTATGTTTGATTAGGAGGGCTCACTATAAAATAATTTTACTATCAACTTATTACTTATTTAATCACCATTAGATTAATATTTTTACTCTATTAAAAAAAATTAATATTTTCTCTCTTTGATCCAATGGTGATGTGATGTATAGTAAGTTAGTAGTAAGAATCTTTGGTAGTTAAAATATCCTTACTCGTGTTTGATTACTATTTTTAAAAATAGTTTTTTAATTTTCAGGACAAAAAAACTCATTTGATAAGGCTTGTTTTGTAAAAGAAATTTTAAAAATTGTGATTATTTTTGTGCTTTTAGAATCAAATCTAGAGAACATGTCTGAGTTATTTTTGTTTTCTGTTTTGATTTTTAACTTTCAAAATAAAAAAATACAGAAAATAATTATTCCATAATTATTCTACAAAACAGTTTTAAGAAGAAAAAAATCAAAACAGAATTAAAGAGGCCCTTATCTCTAATTTTCTTCGTGCCTATGTTAATTATTTTCTAAATAACGAATTATTGATGAAGATTTACATATTTATGACAAAGTGATCAAGGATAGGAATTCGATACTAAACATCTCTATATTTGTAAATAAATGAAAAATGAATTTTAATTTAAGATTTCGCTGCTCGTGATCAAAGTGATCAAGTCCAAATATCTATTCCATGAGTATCATGTTAGAAATATATAAGGGTGAAAGATTTATCCACCGAACGGAGATAAGTCAAAATGACGTTATTTTGGAACGAAAATTAAGATGTTTTTGTAATTCTAATATATTACATATTATATATTAATTTTTATCATTATAATTTTTTAATTTTATAATCCCAAAACAACATCACTTTAAACTCACTAAAAATAATTTTATCTCTGATACTGACCAGAAAAATACTTTTCCTTATCATCTTTGGAATTGGTTATAGATACATTTATTAGTCCTTAGTATAAAAAATTGTATGTGTTCTATTCCTCTTCTGCTTTCCACTTCATGATCTGGTTAAAACTTACATCTTGGTCATTCTCAAGTCTTAAAACTTTATAGATGATCTGCCTAGGAATGTCTGGTAATTTCACAAGCAACTTCTCAAAACTATGAAATTATTTAGGAAATGTTTAACTACGTGTATAATTTATGCTAAGTAATTAAAAAATATATCAACTTAGCTAGTAGCATCTTACATCAGCATATATTTGGTATTAATACAACATGCAAAATTGCAAATCTTAAAATTTGTTTGATTGGACAACATTTTTAAATGCCTCTATTCCAGTATTAGCAAATAAAATCTAGATCATGCTTGGTCGTAGTGTTGGATGGCTCTTATGTGGGTACTACAACAGGGGATTCTCTTAGTATCCATTTTTTATGTGAATTCATTCATAAACCTTATCAACACTGTCCTTTGAGTAGTTCTTATTTTATTATAGGACCAATGAGGAAGATATAGAAGGGAGAGCAGAGGGAATTCAATTATATACGGTTTCTATCAAAGGCTTGGAGAAAATGTCCAAGGCAAAACAATCGTACTAGTAACAATTGGCAAAAGTTTCTTCAACTCAAAGCTGTTTTGAAGTGTATTTCCTGACTATAGCAGTCAACACGTTTGTCAACTTGACGCGACCAGTCCTGTCAACGTGCATAGCGCGACCAAGGGCCATGTCAGCACGTAATGCAGTATCGTCAGGAAGGGTGACTTGTTCAGTGTCAATACCGTTAATGTTATTGACGTATTACGTGGATCGCATCAAGCATTGTGACGCATCCAACGTGTTACGTGGATCCCGTCAAGCTTTGTGACGCGTCCAATCCGGTCAAGCCTCTATCATCCAAACCCATCAACAAGAATGATGGATGCTTTGCACCTTAGCCCTGTCATCACAAGTCCTGTCACATTTGTTGACGGTATCGGTACAAATTTTGACACCAAGTGTTGGTGAAAACGTGATAAGCGTGGAGCAAAGTCCTGTATGAAGGACAGACAACAGTACTCTTGACATTTACGGGAGTAATATCTACATATACCAAATTGACTATATATAGACAATTCAATCTAAGAACGAGTTCAGGTTCTAAGCATTAATTTTGTAGTTTATATTTGTCTCGCAGTCACTTCACTTATATCTCCGTGGGCACTTAGAATTTCTTTTTTACTATCATTCGCAATTTATATTTAATGATGCTATTTATTTTTGTATTTTGAGTCATAACTGTGAAACCAATGCGCTTAAAATGAAGAGTTCATTCATGCAAGAGTTTTGATGATAACAAACAAGCATAGAAGCGACGTTAGAGATAACACAACTCGCAACAATTAAAAGTCAAAGGAAGCAATTCAAACAAGTCAACAAGAGCAAATCATTCAACACACAATATCATTATTGAAACATGCTCCTGAGAGCTTAGAATCCAAATGTATAAGTAAATTGATTAATGATGCATAAATGAGCTCAAAGGATATTTAAATCTATGCATGCATTATCCATGTCATCAATCACTTGAAAGCCTTGATTATTATGAAAAAGATCCTTGACATGTTCAATAACCTTAAAACATTTTATACAAGTCAAGGAAATACATTAAAAGTGATTAGAGACTAAAAGGAATGCTTTACAACTCATAAAATTGCACAATTGATGATCTGTCAAAGAAAGTATTTGAATACTACATTGGTTGTATTCGAATACTTATGCTGAGAGCAAAGTATTCGAATACTTTGAGAAAAGTATTCGAATACCAGTTGAAGTATTCGAATACCTTACGAAAAGTATTCGAATACTTACTGGACAATAAGCAGTGCAACGGCTATAAACGGCAATAAACTGCTAGTTTTGCGAAAATGAGTGTTCAAAGGGTCATGGGGGCCCTCTATAAATAGTGATCAATATTCACATTGATGGGACACCTTTCCTAATCATTATTCTTGCTTTATTTCACTTCATTTGCTTACTTTTCATCATCTTGATCATAAATCACCTTTGAGCTTTAATCTTGTGTCATTGATCAATACCTATAAGCTTCAACTTGTATAATCTGTACTTCAAGAGTACAAATCCTTTTGTAAATACTCTCAATCTGTTCTTTTGTGTTAAGGGTAGTGAGACCCTAGTGAAAGAGGTTGCTCATAACCTAAGTAAGTGAGTGGAAGTGTGAATGTTTCAAGAATCAATATTCTTGAAGGTTGAAGTGGTTTGTCAAGCACCCTTGAAGCTTGATAATTAGTTGAAAGTTGAACGAGCGGTTTCAATCTGGACGTAGGTCACGGTGGTGGTGACCGAACCAGGATATATAGTGTTTGCATTCTCTCTAACTCTCTATCTTTTTATATTGGCATTATTGTGATTACTTGAGCTTATTTATCTCTTCACTTTACATACCATTTGTTTGTGTGAATCTCTTTTTTCTAAGCTTTGCATGTGTCAAACTATTTTAACTTAAGAAAATTGATTTCAACAAAGGAAGTGAGACATTTTGTGAAAATATTTTTAAAACTCAATTCACCCTCTTGAGTTCGAGGCCACTTGTCCAATAATAACTTTCATCTAATTTTGTATGTTATTTGCATACAAATGCTATTATAATAGATCAATTTCGTTCATTCATATATTACAATGGTTCTAAAATTAACGGTGCAGGCGGTTTGAATTTTGAAGGGGAAAAAAGAGCAATGTGTATTGTTCGAGTCATGTCTGTTGAAGATCTGAATAACAAGATCCGTCAAAAGTTGAAGTTGCAACAAAATCGGGTAATATCTTAAGTTACGGGTAGAGTCCCATGTGGAAACCGCAATATTTAAGTTTTGAAATATGTGATTATAAGGACGTAGATATTTTTCTTGGAACATTGTCGAAAACTCTACGTCTCGATTTATTGAGTTATACGTGGATACTGAGACATCAGAGGAACTGTCAATACCGACTCGTGGGCTAGACCTTTAACAATCAGACACATAATGTATCGTCATCTGGACCCCAGCCCACACAATCAACTGTTACACATGGAGAAGAAAATGACCATATGATAGATGTTGAACCTGACAATGAAGAGGAAGATGAAGATACTCTGTTGGCAAATGACCATGATCAGAATGACATCGATGCAGGTGATGAAGAACATTATAATAATCCCACGTCACACGAGACCAATATCCCTATGTCTAATATTGCGGTAGTTACATCATCCACATGTTAGTTAGTGGGCTTTTATTATTAATTTATAATTTTTTATTAGTTACCATGTTGTAGTATCTACCGTTTTATGTGTGTATATGCAGATGTAACACCATTTTGGAACGCGATTCCACACTATGAGGCTCTTAATTTGGATTACCATGATCAGTAATGTTTGTTTAGGGACATTGATCAAGGTTAATAGTGAGTTCTAGAGGTGGCAAAATGGGCAGCCCGCCCCGGCCCGCCCCACCCCGCTATCAACCCGCCAAAAAATGAATCAGCCCGCCCCGCCCCGCTTTTGAAAGTGGGCTCAAAAACTCAGCCCGCCCCGTCCCGTTTGGCGGGTTGGGCAGGTTGGCCCGCCAGTCCGAGCCTATTTTACACTGACCCGCCTCGGCCCGCCATCAACCCGCCAAAAAATGAGTCCGCCCCACTTTTGAGCCCGTTTAGCGGGTTGGATAGGTTAATCCGCCGAGTCGAGCCCGTTTTGCCTGTTCTAACAGTGACCAAGATGGCTTCCAATGAGCTTGGTTATCTGCCACGGTTGTTCAAGCAATGGGAAAGGACAAGTTCCCTGTTTAGTATCAGAGCCTGCTGAAAGAAAATGGTTCCCAGCTTTTGAGGGAGGAGGTTGATATTTTGCACACAACTTCATCTCGCAGAAGCTTGTGTTTTTTGTCATCCAAGTGACAAACTTATGTTTTTAGTCAATTTTAGCTTTTTCATGAAGTTGATGCCTCATGCAATCATGATTGGTAGGTTGGTCTGATCTCTAAAGTTGTTGGTGACTAGGTCTCAAGATACAAATCATTTATTTCAAAAGACCCAACGAAGAACTAGAATTCAATCACTCCGACTTGAGGCTACATCAGGACTGGATTGATAGCAAATGGATCATGGCCTCTGAGAGATTAATGCAATATTTTTAAGGAAAATATTACTCTTCTTTTACATAAGATATTATCTCTTATTCTCTCTCACTTCGATTTTCGTATCTCACTTTTTTCTTTTTTTCTTGTAATGGTGGGACCCACCTATTTTCTCTCTATAATATAAGATAACTATCTTATGTTAAATGAGACTAATGAAACCCTATTTTTAATTTTAAAATATGCATACCCACTGGAACTATCTTTTAAGATTATATCTTATGCCAAAGATCTGATCAAAGCTAAAGTTACAAGAACTCAAAATTAGAGTTGTTTTGTTGTTGTATAACTTTTTAATTTAAAAATTTATTTATAAATTCAAGCTAACTATAAATAAATCATCTGGTAAAATAAGTTATACAAACTCTATTTGTAATTAAAAATGGGTTTTTTTATACCAAAAAAATAAAAAATAAAAGGGTTTTATAAGAATTATGTTATAGGAAAAATGATTGTGTAATGTTATAGAGATTCGTTTTGCGTGCCATAATTTCTTTTTTTCTTTAAAAAGTGTGGGTCCCATAAAATGTTGTGTGTGTAACAAAGTTTATTGTGTCATGTTAAATGACAAATGTAAACCCCATTAAAAATTCCATAAAGAATGTATTATATCAAAAAATATATTTAAAAAAATAAAAGACATTACTTGAAAATAAAATATAAATACGTATTCATCAATATATTTAAAAATAAATAGTGAAATATATTTATATACTAACATATAAATTATAAAAAAAATATGTATACTTTTTTCTCATCCTAGTTGTTTATAATTATATGATTATTAAATGATTAAGTGGCATAAAATATTTTGATCTCGCATTTTATCTGCCGTAAATCATGACAGAAAAATTCCTGGTTGAATATCAACAAATGAATCCATCATTATTGATATTCAAAATAGAAAATTTTCTGTACACAAGAAGTTATCAATTTTGTAAACTATAAAAAGATAGGGGTAAGATATTATAACAAATAATTAGTATTATTACTAATAATTTCACCATTAGATTGACACACCAATCAACTTCACCGTTAGATCGATTATGTCGATCAACCGATTATATTTATTTTCACCTTTGTATGGTTATGATTCCACATATGGGGAATCATATTAAAAAGTTTGACACCAGTGTCAAATTAAAAAGTTTGATACCAAATGTTAACCGTTGATTTTGTGAATCCAACAGTTTATAATTTATTACAGTGTTATTAGACCCGACCCGGGCATTGACCCGGTCAGGGTATTGGGTTACTGAGTCACTAGTCGGATCGGTGGGTCATTGGTCGGACCAGTTGACCAGAATATATATACAGATATATATATATAAATATATATAAATATAAACATATAAATTCAATTATATTCTACATATCTAAAATGAATTAAACAAGTTCATTAAATAAACTCAATTCTCAAAGAAGGGGGCAAAAGGATTGACAGAGAAATATTTATTGTTGTTATTATAAGATCGTGATAGGATCCACATACGTTTGGTAAAAAGAATAATCTAGTCCTTTGTTTCTAATAAGAAAGGAAAGTGTTCAAACAAGAAGCATAAATAAATAAAAAATGCATATTATTACTATGTTAATTTAAATTGCAACTTAGAATCTCTATAAACATATCTCTCAATGATATTGAATTCATATTTTTCAAATTTTATTATATTAAAAATGACATATGTCACATTCTCTTTATTTATTATGCCGCAAATTGCTTCAATATTAGAAGCTGAAATTTGAGGTCATTGTAGAAGAATATACAAGCAAATAAAATTATACAAAGTTTTTAAATGAGTTCTAAATTTTTTTTGACAAGATGAAATAATTTTGTTTTTTTTTTTAAATGCATGACCCGACCGGGTCACTGGGTCACTGATTTTGACCAGATCGGTAGATGATCGGTCCAATAATTGACCCGAACCGGTCCGATGACCGGTTCGCCGGGTTCCGGCTCAACCCGATCGGGCCGGGCCGGGTTTTATAGCTATGATTTATTCGGTCAAACTTATTAATTAATTATTAATTCTGAATAAATTATAATCATTAGATTAATAGGAATTAATGGTTAATTAAGATTTTGTGTAAAAAAATTTAGTTTGATATCGGTGTCAAATCAAAAAAAAATAAATTAAATTTTAACTATTGATTTTCATCAATATGATAGTTAAAATTTATTGTGAATTAATAATTAATTAATGAATGTTACCCACTAAATCGTAAATGTTAAATTTATGGAAATCAACGATTGAGATTTGGTATTAAATTTTTTAATTTGACATAAATGTCAAATGATCTTGCCCTAAAAATACTTGGAAATTACGTTATAAAAAAAAAAAAAAAAACTTGCAAATTTCGTGCATGCATTTTCCCTTGAGATGGACATTGGCCAACAAATTGGCTGTTGGGCGTTGGCCTAGTTGCCGACTAAAATGGTGCAGATTCATATTATATCTATTTCTCCATGGAGACTGCTGATTGAGGGGATAGCCAGATCCATAGATGCATAATTTTACTTATTTATTTTTTGTATCAATGATATTCGTTTTGAATTAATAGATGGGCATAAATAATTATTTTTCTTTCGCATTTTATTGGGATGGTAGTTAAATAGTATTTTTTCAACTAATGATTCTATAATAAATTTGTATAAGCAATTGTTTACACTTTACATACTTTTTGGATTCTGAATGGTGATTAGGACACCCTTACAATAACAATTCTAAAACATAAACTTCTAACAATGCAAGTGAGATTCCTTTCAGGCTCCGCTACTTTGTACTTCTATTGCGACCAATTATTATTGAATTGCGCTGTCATTAATAAAAGTTAATTTTTTTTTTTTGAAACAGAAAAGTTTAAGTGGGGTTAGACACCGGTATCCCACTAGGGTCAGGGAAGACCCCCCAATCTCTTTGAGGATTTCTGGGAGGGATTACATATCACCCACCAACAAAGTTCTCACATCGGCCAGCGGGGTTTGAACCCACGCCCTTGAGGGGTATGGACCAAACTCTTAGCCAACTGTGCCCACCTTTGTTGGTAATAAAAGTTAATTTTCGATAAAGGTTATATATAAGTTTATATTCTTTTAGATCCTAACCGTTGATTTTCGTCCATCAACGTTATAATCTATTGGGTCAAATTTAATGGGCCGAATTTATTATTAGTTAGTTAATAATTTTGATCCAATAAATTATAATTGTTGATGGACGGAAATAAATGGTTAGGATCTAAAAGGATATATGCTTATATCCTTTAAAAGGATAGATATTATTCCCTAAATTTATTATTATTATTTTATTAAAATTGCAAGTGTTGTTAAGCTTTTATGTAAAAGGATTTCAGTTTATGAAGGAAAAAAAAACACATTACACGCTTCATTGAGAATGCCACGATATAGTGATATACCAGAATGTAGCTTCCGCCAGTCCATTGAAATGGGCATTGGCCAACAAATTTGGGTGTTGGCCTAGTTGCCACCTAAAAATTGTATCATATTCATATTATATTAATTTTTCCAAATTATTTAAGCAATTTATTGACTTTACAGAATATAATCCCCTTTGTTGTAACAGTTATGTTCATTGATTTTTTCTATACGCAAAGCCAGTTCAAATGCAAGCAATATCATTTGGAAGAAATTAATTCCTTTCATGACGCAGAGCACGGTGTCCCAAGTTGTTTTTTTCTAAAAAAATTAAAATAATGTTTAATTGGCTATTTTTTATATTTTCATTTAAAAAAAAGGCTAAATTCGTATAATTTTAGTTTGCATACTAAATTAACCAAAAAAACAAAATTCAAAATAAGTTTGAAATTTGAATGATTGCTTGAAACCGGTACGGGGGTAGGCATTAATTCAATTTAAAAGCATTCATTCGTAAACAAATTTGTTTAAAATTCAAAATTTCCCTCCCAAATAGAAAGAAAATTTTAAGTTCTGCATATTTTTGTCTTATTATAAAAATTGATATGATTTGGTTGCGAGCTGTGTCACATGTTTGCTACAGTGTTACTTAGAAATAACGCCTGGCATGTCGAAAATGAAAAGCACTAGAAGAAGCAACCGCTACTCACGCCGGATCGTATGAAACCTATCAAAATCGCATCACCGTTAATTTTGGCAATACACGAATCGAGTGGACGAAAGTTTACGTAGGTCTGAGTCTGACTATACAATAACACTTCCCATATTAAAGGTCTACAGCTATTAGCTGTAATTGTAAACATTCAAAAAAATTGGTATTTATCAATGAAGGAAGTGGACCCCACTCCATTCTCTAGACTTTGACTTATATCGAAATTGTCTTGTGTATTTTTTCCCAATCTCGCTATCAGATATATTGTCTTGTATTAAAAAGGCCCTAAAAATGGAAGTGCAAACAACACATGTGATGTGAGTAATCTGTATAATAAATAATTTTTACTATAATTTACTAATTACGATTTCCCTGCGGTTATTAATATCTTCGAATAAATATCCGAAGCTCATTCAAACCTTTTTAGTACATATAGCTAGAAAAGTGGCTAGAGAAAAAGGTTAGGTTACATTTTTAAACAGTGTTATGGCATCGGCATTCCGTGGGTTAATGTTGGAGTTCTCAGTCCGATCATCGGTGATGCGGTGGTCGGAGACGGTGGCCTCGTACATAACGCCGAGGTGGTCGCCGCGCAGGTTGATAAGGTGGTCGGGACTCATGAGCATGTCCATTGTCGATGAGTTCGTGTGGGGGGTGGTGACGGCATTTGAATCCGTGGCTCTCGTTTCTATGCTGTGCTTCTTTTTCTTGTTCTGTGGATGTACCATCTGATTTCTACGAGGGACGATCCATCGACTCAATTCAAAATCCAACTGTCTAAGGCACGTTGATTCGCGTGAATCTTGCTGCCAAATCTTTGTTTATTATTATTATTATAATTTTTAACTTCGCCCTTGGGGGATTTTGTTTCTTAATTTTTTTTGCTTTTTGGTAATGGAAATTTTGCTTAATGTTATTGGAAAAGTATATGTATGGATGGTGGAGTCGATTTATTTCAGAGGTAGTTCACCAACAGTGAACAAGGTTTAAAATTTTCGTTTCTATTGTCGGCAATTCTTAGAATTCTAATCCCAAGCTTTCTGGGTCTTTCAAGGCTATATCATGGTGAATTTGGTGTGTTGACTATAATTTGAGTGAAAGAGTGAAAAAGAATACGGTGGTTGAGCTTGTCCCAACCCTAAAAATCCAATTTCAAATCCCATTCTTTCTGGGTAGTGCCGGACGTGTGATACTTTGTTTGATGTGAGCAATTTAAATTTTTATTATTATTTTTTGTGTGGGGGTGGGGACGGACGTAGTGGCGAGCTTAGTTTAGTAATCCTCCAATATTTTGAGAGGCCGGTCTTAATGGTATTTAATTACATTTTTCAGTAGTCATATGATATTCTCTATGTCCAATAATGTTACCCCTGAATATGTGACAAAAGGAGTCAAAATATCAAATACAAGGATTTTAAAATTTAAACAAGAAGTTTTCTATTCCGCATCGTGTGTCGAATGAGATAGGTTGCTATTAAGGGGTTGCTTTCGCTCAGGGCCACTTTTTCGGATAAACACTTTTTCCTGAGTTTTATAATCCATTCTCAAAAGTGGAATGTATAGACTCATTTTTTTTTGGCTGATTTATGGCGGGGAGGGATAGAGCGGGGTGAGATGATTGGGTGTAAAACAATTTTGAGCTAGTCGGCCAACTTGACCCACCTGTCAAACGGGATGGGGCGGGTTAAATCTTTTAACCCACTCTTAAATAAATAAGGTGGAATAGGGTGACTCTTGACAAATTAATTACGGGTCCATGGCTCACTTTTTCACATTAGTTTCACTTACAAGGAAACTTACATCGTTAACTTCAATATTTTTTCTTCTTTTTGTTTTAACTTTTTTTCATGCTATTATCAGGAGGATATCTTTGTTTAATTCACGAGATTTTCAAATTCCTCCTAATGATAAACTTCACTTACAAAAATTCATTTGTAGATGAAAATCACGTGGAAAAGAGCATAAAACCGAAAATGATAATTATTTAGTATAGATGGATAGCATCGGAATTTAATTTTGTAATCAACCCACTCATTAATCATTATTCATTTTCAAACAATGGCGAGGGATTCTCATTTATTCGTTCATCGAAACTGTTAAAGTAATATTTTTTATCTTTCTATTCAATTTCATTTTAAACCACACTATCATCAATAACTTAATTTAATCCTCTTAAAAACTTCAAAATACACTAATAATTATTGATTCAAGTTATAAAGAAGTTGTTCCTTTATCCTGAAGTTTTGAATTTAAGATTTTTTTTTTGTGTGGGGAGAATCACCCCTATAATAAATCTAATAATACTCCTATCAAACTAACAATATAATAATACCCAATTTTGTTTACAATCTCCTATAACTATATTTTAATCATTGATTTTCGCCAATCAACAGTTATTATTTCCGTAAACCAAATTGATTAATTAATTATTAATTTGCAATAAATAATAATTGTTGATTGACGAAAATCAACTGTTAAAATATAGTTATAAATAAAAATAGATTGTAAATATAACTTTCCTCTAATATAATTGACAAAACAATGTATATATCTAAAAATTCCGAAACATATATTGCATTATATTCTGAAGGCTATTTACAAAACACTCAAGCATATTTGAAGTTTCAGTCAAGTAAATAGAGCGGCAAAGCGCGTGGCACACCCCATCCCATCTTTAAAAGTAGGCTAGAAAAATCAAGTTGTCCCACCCGGTTTGGGTGGATTGCCCGTGTGGGCCGATAACATTTTACACTAAAAAAATTAAATAAAAATTAATCCGAGTTATGGATTTCAGTTTGTCTCGACCCATTTAGTAGACGGGACATATTGACCGAATTCATTTTATCACCTCTGCATCTAATATGCTTGGCCGTTAACTATAGACAACAACAAAAATGTTACGAAACCAGTTTGAATTCAGTTCGAGATCCAAAGAGCTGTGTTTGAGTTATGCTAAACCTCTATGAAATATAGGTTTTGAAACGCGAGTCGACCCGCGACATGACACGAAAATTCGTGTTCGGGTTGACCTGCAAAAAAATTCGTGTCGTGTTTGTGTTAGGAAAAAATGACACGCAAAAAATTCGTGTCGTGTTCGTATTGATGTATTCGTGTTGACCCGTATTTTTTTAATTATTTTATTTTTAATTTTTTTTAATTTTGATTGATTTTTATAATTTTTTTTTTGTCAATTACCGTTTTAACCCCTATTTTGTGTGTTTTTCGTGTCGTGTCAACCCGCAAAAAATTCGTGTCGTGTCAGTGTTGAAGATTTTGACACGAATAAAAATTTATGTCGTGTTCGTATTTACATATTCGTGTCGTATCGTGTCGACCCGTTTTCACACCCTAGTTTATGAACACATTAACATCCAACTAAACTAGGAATAAAAATTGGGCCTAATCGTAAGTTTGGGCCGTTATAGAAAGACATAATGAACGATGTACTTAGAAAACGGCGTCGTTTAACCAGAACGGCGAAGTTTCGCACCCTAAGTCCAAACTCCAAACCCATCGTGTGATGGTGGAAGGGTTGAAGCTTGAGCCTTCAGAGAGGTTACTTGATTGAACGTTGAAGGTAACATGGCTATGGTATGGTTGCAGTTGCAGAGAATCATCACAAAGGGAGATGCTAATTTGTTCTCAAGAACACTCCCGGATTCTACACCTTATTATTATTCTTCTAGATTCTTCTCCAAATCAAACCCTTATGTTGGTAACATTTCCTCCCCTTAATGGTTTCTTAATTTTTTTTTTTTTAATTATTTTTTTGGTTGTACACGACATGCTCCATGTTTAGGTGTGAGGTTTTCGATCTTTAGAAATTAGGACTACGATGTAATTAATGTAAATGATCGTTTGTTTGTTTAATTCAGTGAAGGTTGGAATACCAGAGTTTCTAAATGGAATAGGGAACGGAGTTGAATCCCATGTTGCTAAGCTTGAATCCGAAATCGGTGACTTCCAGAAGCTACTTGTTACTCGCACCCTCAAACTCAAGAAGCTCGGTGTTCCTTGCAAACATGTAATCCTTATTCCTTACTCGCTTTCTCTGCTATGTATTATTATGCATAACTATATACTCCGTGTGTTCTTTTGCTGATTTTTTTTTTCTTCTATAAGATACATTACAAATGCTTATTGATTTTTCTAGAATTTTGTCTTCTTAGAAGCACTCATGAAACCCTTAACATTAAAACTTAATATTGGGATTGATTTTATCACATGCACATCTGGATAGACTCAGTCTTAGAAATCTATCATTTTGGTTTTTGTTTTCCTCTTTGGTAATGTCTTTCTTTCAACCTGTTTGTATAAAATTTGGGGTATTGAGAAAATGTTTTTTTCCCTATTAACCACAAAAAGAATTTGGCTATTTTCCAAAAGTAGAATGACTTGTATAGGGAGAAGATATACAACCACTATTGCAAGAGCATCTATGCATCTATGAAAAACTGCCAGTCCTAGTAGACATGATAAAGCCATAGGACTGGCTTGTTAACTGTTATTAGTCTAAACTGTGTTAAATTGTGTCCTATTTTCTTCCTTAATTCAGCAGGAGGCAAAGTTGTGTTATAACTTTGAATTCAATAAGTAAATATTATGACTAGCTAGCGTTGTAACTTTCAAGTGAACTTGAATGACTCTGATTTATGTTAAATTTATCAAAATTGATGGCTTTGATGGTAAGATTATCAAAAGCCTTCAGTAGGTATTTAGTAAATAAATTGTGAGAGCCTTCTCTTAAACAGCTTAAGTTTTTACAAGAGTTGGTCCATGACATAAGTTATATATATGACAAATCTCTGGTACTTTTGAACCTGCAGCTTTTTCTATGATAGTAAAAAAAATTCCCTTCTTAATGCCTACTGCTTTTTTCTATAAATCCTTTCTTTCTGTGTCATTAAGCCATTGGATTCGCAGTAACTTGATCCGAGAAAAGGTGCACATGTGCACATAGTTAAGTTTAAGTGATTCAGTTTTTTAGATCTGTCTGTGTGGGCTAAGGTGTTTGGTACGTAGGTATATAATCATATTACCTCTAAGATGCATGTTTTTCCAATGAATTAAAACAGAGTCAGGCTATGAAATTGCCCCTTTTTTATTTTTAAAAATCAAACATGGCTTTGGATCTTAGGTGCCAATTTATCCTGTCGCATACAATAGTATATCCAAGATACTTGTGCATCAGATAAAATCCTAGGCCTTTTGTTGACTCTACTTTTGCAAGTGAAATCTCCCTGTCATGGTAGTCATTTCTTGTGAGACAGTTCTGGTTTGTCCATCTCAGGACTTGTTGATTGGGACTGAAAGGACCTTTTAACTTTTGGTAGGATTGGTGGTTTTGTAATGTTACATTATTTTAAGATGCCTTTTTTTTTTTTTAAGCTCACAACAAAATTTGATGATGTTAATTTGATTTCTTTTGACCACTAGACACAATTGTTTATTCGGTGCAAACCCTTTTGACCACTAGACTCATTATTTTCTTTTTTCTTTTGACCACTTGCAAACTCTTTCTGACAACTAGTTTCTGCTTTGCAGAGGAAGTTGATACTGAAATACGCACACAAGTACAGGCTGGGATTGTGGAGGCCGCGTGCTGAGCCCATCAAAGCCTGATAGTTTCTAAGCAGTAGGTAGCATTTCTTTGTAAGACCAAATCGTAAATGTTTAGCCATGGCAGAACGACAATGCTTAATTTGGCATGAAAAGATCAAATGATTCAAGTCATTGGCTTTGGATACCATTTATCTTTTTCGTCACATTAATCTCTTATGGACGAAGTTTAGTATTTATATCCAGTTAAGAACAAAGGACTTGTCGTTTGACAGTCTGTTTGTTATTTCACATCTCCAGTGATATGTTGTATCGCATGTTTTTGGCTAAGAGAATATTAAAGGCATAGGAGTGCACAATGTTCATTATTCCATGCTAGCTGCGGTTAAATCCGAAGATGCTCTTGCAGCCTTTTGCATCTCGTGCTAATTGTTCCATGATTGATCAGATACTCTTTGTTGTGCATGATTTGACGGGACATTATCTAATGTATGATAGTCTTACCATGCTCTTCTAAAGCAGAAAGTTTTTTGGGAGTCATAACTAGGATTACTGTATGATTTGCATTCCTTAGCTTTTTCTCTGTTTTTGTTTTTGGTCAGAGGGAGGGGATGGGGAAAGGGGTGAGAGTGTCTCATTGGAACTGAATTCGTACCTTATTCTTTCGTGACAATGCGTTATCACATTAACTTCTTGCTTTGTCCGCCTGAACTTTCTATTTACTTTTTGGGAAATTATAGTATTATGTTACATAAGATTCATCTCTCATGTTACACTCACATAAAAAGTTGTGCCTCACTTTTTTTTCTTTTTTCCTTTTTTAAAAATTGATGGGTCCATTTAATTTATCTCATAACATAAGATAACTTATCCTCTACAACATGAGAAAAGTAAAGCCCTTAGTTTATAGCCTCTCCATATTGATGGACCAATTTTTAAACTCAGAGGAGGATGTAGGTCCTTTGCTTATGGGCCGAAGACCTTTGTTTCGGCTTGGTGATGGCTCTTCAGTGTACAAGTTTTATATGAGACGAGATGAGTGTCGGAGGTTCGTGAATTTGGATCCGTGATGATCTTGAATAGTTGTTGGACTGAACTGGTGTTTGTATGAAAACATGGATCTCGCTTCTTCTTCTTTTTATGTGAAGTAAATGATTCACTAGGACAGACAAGCTTCGAATTTCAAATTTAACACTCTTATTGTTTCTTATCAGCAAAGGATATAACCGAGATTTAGATCTATGTTTTCTTTTTAGAAAAAAAAGAAAAGAATGGCAGGTACACTTATTGATTGGAATGTAATGATTCTTGAATGCATATGTGAGAGGATTTACGTTATCTCAATGGTTATCAAAAGTTGAAGTATGATTTACAAACGATTTAACCAATATCTTTTATTGATTTAACTTTACTCTTGTCACTAGTGTCTACGGATAATATAATGGTTTATGGAACATAGTTTCGTATGCCTAATGTTGGAAGATCTTTGGAAATCACAAATCTAGAATGTGAAATACTCGTGGTATAAGAAAGGGAAAAATGTTTATCCATTAAAATGATATAATTTATATTTTTTAACTCTCATAAAGAGATAGGATTTACATCTTTCTTTTTTTTGTCAACTCTATCTCCTCCTTTATCTATCTCTTTTTCTCTGTATAGATTATATAACTTTACGTCCTTTAAGATGACACACGTTCTACCCCGTAAGAAATGCAAAAAGACTGGACGTAAAAGATGGGATAGGAGGTCACCAAACAAGAATCCACGTTAGATTCAAACTTCGTTTCACTGCACTTGAGAGAGAGAGAGAGAGGATAAGAATAGAAGAGGGATGCTAGGCCCGTTCCCTACACAGTGACAAATAGAAAGGGAATCAGAAATGGTACATTCAAAGATGTGGCGGGTCAGCCGAGGCTCCTATATGGGACCCTATTTGCATCGAGAGTTTTTGTCCATCTTTCAAATCGGCCACGTGCGGTAAGTGACACTCGGGGACCAGTCCCCAAAATATTTGTTGTATTTGTATCTCAACCATTTCCCTTTGTTAGTTTCCCACTTTCCCTCTTTATTTTTTTCTCAACCCCAAGGAACCAACAGCCACCAAGTTTCTTTTCTTTTTTATTTTTCCTTTTTTACAATATACAAATTTTCTAATTATAAGAGAAGGTAAACATATTCTTTTTTTCCGTTTCAAAGAAAGAAATTAAAAAATGAATTAAAGAAAAACATGGTGTGCTAATAGGTTGTGTTGTGTGCGCCACCACTGCACAACGAGACGAATAAATAAATGGATGAAGGTGGTTTGTTTGACACACATTTTGTCGCATAGTGGGTTTGGGCCCAACACAATGTGACCACTCTTTGTTCAAGGGGTATGTCGTCGGACCCAGACAACTCAAAAGTGATACTTATGTTGTCGTTTAGTAGTTGCACTATTCTCTTACCCTTCCCCCCTATCTAATCAAACCAAAGGCTGGGCTTAATTGCTACTTATTAATAAACCAAACAAAACAAGTCTTATTAGGTTGCAGTTGCAACTTGCAACTTGCTGGTGTGTTCTCTATTTAATCTCGAGGTGCCGCTTGACTTTTTCAATTTTTTTCTTCTTAATTCTTATTGCAAAATTAAAGTTTACCAATAACAAATATATAAATTAAAGGAGTTTGATTTTCTTATGTTACATGGGAATTGAATTCTCATGTTGTGACTCAACTAATGTGGACCCCACATTTATTAAAAAGAAAAAATGAAAAGAAAAGTTTTGCACGCAAATCGAAAGGTCACAACATGATAATTGTATTCTTATGCAACAAGAGAAAATATTTTCGCTAAATTAAAAGTGCATTATTGATATTTATTATGGACATTGTTTTAGGTAGATAGTCGCTCTTCGTTTTTTTTGTTGTAATGGTTTTTTCAGTTACTATCTCTGAATAAATTTTTTTATATTGTGTTTATCAACATATAGGCACGATGATATCGATAGTTTATCTTCACCTCCTCCAAAATAATTCCCTTTTTTTTTCTTTTCCATTTTAATAAATCTAATTTCAAGATATCTATATTGAACTATCGGACACATACACGCATTCAATAATTGGGGTGTTGAATTGAAAGGGTGATTGTTGTTTTTTTCCTTTATCTTTTGGCCAAATGCATTGATTTTTGATGAGACCGAAGGGGCGGAAAAAAGAAAAGAAAAGAAAACAGAAGAATAAAAAATAAATAGAATATTGCTTCTTTGGTTAGCTGAGGATTGAGGAATATGCGAACTCTTCCCTTTGATCCAACTGTGACATGTCATTTGGCGGCACATGGATCCAGTTATACAATTACGGATTCAGGTACCTCATCTGAATTTCTGAACAGAAAGCGACACCCCAGAAAACAGGGCATTCTGCACACCACGCGTTGTAATTTTATCCCCAATATTTTTTATTTTTTATTTTTGAAGAGGCAGAGTTTCCGAAAATTTTGGAGTTTATATACAAGACTTTATTAATCTCATGCAGAAGCTCTCCTATGCTACAGAGATAATTATATGTGATATCCACTTTTTTATAGCAAAAAAAAAAAAAAAGGGAATGAATATATGTGTAGGAGAGAAAAATATTTTCGTACAACATAAGAGTATATTTTCCCTTATATATATGGGTCATGATATTCTTACGTGTAAGAGTTAGAAGTTTTACACTCAATCTTGATCATTGATACACTTGTATCCAATGACTCACATTATTAAAAAATTAGATCCCTTAGATTTAAGTGGGATCAATGGACAAGATTGAGAGCTTAACTTACATTGATGTAAAATGATCCTAACTCATATATATATATATATATATATATATATATATATATATATATATATATATATATATATATATATATATATATATGAAAATGTTATATTTTAAATAAAAAAGATTGTTAACAAACTACTCTAAGTATGACCGGTCATATTTAGTGTAATTTGTAAAAAGATTTATAAACGGATCTGTAGGAACTATTGGATTTATGCGGAAGCGATTTAGGACCTAGTACATTGGTATGCTTACCGAATCATCCTCGTTTCACGATTACCTCTTGGTGCGCAGATCTCGTGTAGAATCTTCCCTTATGTGATTCCTCTTCACAAACTGCTCACCTCAGCGCCGTAGCACGAACAAATCCATTGATGCTGGACTGTGGCAGACCTTCCAGACTATGACTCAAGGGGAACGGGAAGTGTGTGGGCACTCTCTCATCTTCAGGGAGATGACCATCCATCAGCCCTCTGCAACCACCAAGTGGAAACCCTAGCAGAGGCTAATGACTAAACGTAGAATATATATGGGTTCCAAGAAACCCTAACCCTAAACTGAATGGGCTTTGGGTTTCTTGGGCTCTTCTCACTCTTGACCCTATTGGGCTTTAGTGAAAGAGCAAAAACCCAACAATCTCCCACTTGCTCTTGAGTACAAACTTGAGCCTAAAGCCCGAGTCCATGTATCCCACTAGTCGTCATCAACTGAAATTGTCCCATCCTTTTCTTGAGCTAGCCTGGGGATCTACCATCTGTTATTAATCAAGGCTCTTGATAATCAACGAATGATTATCTAATTCGGTGCTATTCCACTAAAAGCCCGACTTGAACTCCAAGATTAATAACACTTATAACATGAATATGCATCGCCCCTTTGTAGAATGTCTATAATTGATTGACAAATTTTCTGTAACTCAATCAATTATTTATTCCCTTGACTATGATAGTTTCTCTAATGGATTACATGCACTGGCCAGTGTCTTTAATATCCAAGTACCGAAACATATCAAGGGGACATATCCTACAAATTCCATGTTGTTTATCTCATAAATACCGATAATCAAATAATCTCACTCCCAAAATACCGAGTTATTGGCCGTCAATAGATCGAACCTCACCCGTTGGTAAATCAAAGAATGAAAAATATTTGACTACCTATTTATAATAAACTCAGAATTAAGAGCAATTACATAACTATAGTTAACTGGAGATTTGATACCTTATGACAGAAAAACAACCTTAATCAAATCTCACCTTGATCCTTTCAATGTGAATGTTAATTCACACCAATATTTTACAATGATTCGGACAAAACCATTTCATAAAATATTGCAGCCTAAATAAAGTGCCCAACTTTATTTAACAGCTGTGAATCTATTCATCAATTGTGAGAACCTATGATCATGTCCTCCATGAACGTATCCATATGGTCATATACTCCACAATTGATCCGGACCTTTATGTTTGTAAATAGTGTGCAAAATAAATAATACCTTATTTGTAAAATTCAGAAAATGATTATATTATTTCATTGTCTTACTCCAAGAGCACAATGAACCTAATATCTTCCACTCGCTTAATGCAAGTCTGGGATCCTCCTAAGACCCAAAAAAGTAACATGCCTCTTGAACACAAGTTCAGGCAAACTCTTAGTAACTGGGTCTACAAGATCCACCTCTAATGCTATCTGAGTTTAGTGAAAAACTCATAGCTCAAGGTTGATTTCTTGAGTCAATATCCACTTGAAATAACTGAATCTGTGAAAACTCAGCTTTTCAAGACTCCCACTAGAATATACTAGCACATAATCTCTTGTTCTCCAAAGATACTTGAGTACATGCTTAACAATAATCTAATGTTCCTCTATATCCAGAATGGTACCATCTCACTACTCCCACTACGTGACAGATGTCTGGTTTATCGCTCAACATGATATGCATGAGACTACCTTTGCCAAAATATAAGATATTCTGCCTGTAAGAACCCGCACCGCTAATTAAGGTAATTAACGAATTAATTATGATAATTAGGAAATAATTCCATAATTGACCCTAATAATTATTAATGGGCTTAGATAATTATATTGAGTGAGTAAAAATGCTGAAAGTCGCTTTTCGGAAGAAAAGCGCAGATACCGGTTCTGCTACTCGGTATAAATGCGTACCGGAAAAGTATCCCGGAAAATTATAATGAATGCATGATAATTACTAGAATATTATGTAGGACATGTAAAACAAGTTTCAAGTCAAAATAACGTAATCTGATGCCAGAACTGATACTGGCTATGGAAAAGCGCGTACCGGAAAGGTGCTCCGAAAAATAAAATAAAAATATGACAAATCTTAGAAAAATGCGTAGGTCTAGAATCCGAAGTTTGGGATCAATATCTTTTACTTTGCGATTAAGGCTAATACTGCGCGGTTAGTGCTTGGGCCTATAAATAGACCCACTTAGCACAAAACCCTAGGCAGCCCCTTGCACCTCCATTCTTGGTGTTTCCTTGCCTTCTTCTTCTTCTCTTCTTCTTTCTTCACCATTCCTCCTTCCAAGCAACTAGAGTGTGTCTTGGGTGAGGGTGGTGCAACCTTTTCTGAGTTGAGAAGGCTGTGTGTGTGAGGTTAGTGAGCTGAACTTGAAGCTTTAGTGATGGCTACCTTGTGGTAGTCATTGTGAGCTTCAAAGTGCCACCTTGTGGTGCAAGAACCCACCTTGGTGTGCCATTTTCGTGCTCCTACTTAGGCTGAGTTTGAGGAACCTTGGGAGAGCTCCAAGAGCACACCTTGCCTCTGTTTTGAACTTTGGTAAGTTATCTCACCATGATCATGAGTTTATGATGCTTAAAGTTGGTGTCTTGGCATGTAAAAAGTTAAAATGAAGTAACCAACACCTAAATGAACTTGTATATGCTTAAAGATGCATGCTTTAACGTGTTGAAGTGTTAAAAATGGAACCTTGGAAGGATATCTTCGTGAAATGCAGAAACTGCATTCTGTCGCGAAATATCCGGATATTTCGAGTGAGATATCCGGATATTGGATATCCTGATATCTCGAGTGAGATATCCGGATATTGGATATCCTGATATCTCGAGTGAGATATCCGGATATGGGATATCCTGATATCTCGAGTGAGATATCCGGATATGGGATATCCTGATATTCTGAGGGAGATATCCGGATATTTGATATCCTGATATCTCGAGTGAGATATCCGGATATGGGATATCCTGATATTCTGAGGGAGATATCCGGATATTGGATATCCTGATATTTCGAGTGAGATATCCTGATATGGGATATCCTGATATTTCGAGCGCGATATCCTGATACGGGATATCCTGATATTTCCAATGAGATATCCGGATATTCTGGGATTTCGAAGAGCAGTAGCTTTACTGTGCATACAGTAAGCAATTGGGGGGTTTGTGGACCCTAGATTAAGGAAGTTAGGCTTCTGTAATTAATGAACTAAGTCAGAATCACATGATTAAGGGCTTATGGCTTTGTTGGAAGCCTTAAGACGTAAAACGTAAAGGAAAGGCGTAATCTTTAAGTTGTATGCTTGTGATACATGATTATTGATGTATTATTGGTCCATATCAGATTGTGATACTGCTGTTTGTGGACTTGTGAGTGGTTGGACTCTTGGCTTGGGTAGCTAGCTTGCAAGGTAAGCTTTCGTGTCCTCGGTTTAGCCATTTTGATGTTCCACCATGTCCCATGGGGATGGGTTTATGCATGCTGTGTTACATGCTTTGATTATTTTGGAAATGCTGTTGAGCTGTTTATATGTAATGAGCTTTTATGATATGCATGTGGTGTCCACCTAGACGGCAATCCTGAGTATGTAGTACATACAAGATGGAGAAGCATGTGGGTGAGGTGCAGGTAGTATCCATGTACTCATGTAGGCATAGACGTATTCCTACATTTCTCTGGCCAGTAGATTTGAAAGCACACATGACATGATTAATTGCTGCATCGCATGATTTTAGAACTTATACTGTAATACTGTTTTTAGAACTTATATTACACATGTAAGTGAGCTTGGGGTGGAGACTCCTTGAGGACCCCTTGTCTTACTGAGATTTCTTGTTAGAGATCTCACCCCACGTTTGGGGACGCTTATTTCAGGATCAGGTAATGTTGAGGGCTCAGGTGGCAGGAGGCCAGAGTTGAGCTGATTGATGATATGCTGTCTGCTGTTATGCTATTTCTACTGTTGTTTATGTTTTCCGCTTTTATTATGCTGTTTATGTTGAGACTATTTGTGGGCATTGTTGCCTTATTTGGTGAGCATGGGGTTTGTCCATGCCACATGATTGTTATCGTCTTTTTATGTTAATGTTGTAATTAAAGTATCAGGATTTTGACCCAGGCTACTTGTGTAGACCTGTGGCTTTAGATACTCACCTATATTTATATATGAGGTATTCCAGTTAGATGTCTTGCAATTTACATACAGGCAGTATTTTTATGAAAATGATTAAGTAATCAAGTTGGTTAAGTTAATGACGTCATAATTGAATTAAAGAAAAAGTTATTCCGCATTTTTATTAAGCGTGGCTTAATACGATAGTGTGTTAACAGACCGGGTTAACACGGGCTGTTACATTTTATGGTATCAGAACACTTTCTAGGGAAAAGCCTGTATGTATTGCAATAACTTAGGATGAGTCGTTGCGTGTCTACTTTGTGTTCTCTCTGACTGGTGTGTGTAATGATAATGCATATGTGACCACATGGCGTGGGCCTGATCAACTCATTCTTTGTGTAACTTGTGCAGAGTCATGGTGCCGCCAAGGAGGAACACGAGTACTAGCGAGGATCAATCGGATCCTGTCCTGGCTGCATTGGCTGAGATGCAGGCGGCCCGACTAGCCGACCAGGAAGCCACGAGGCTGGCGAACCGGGCAATGCTGGACGCTATTCGAGATGCGAACCGGCAAACCACGGCAGAGGTTCTGGAGGAGAACCGGATGGCCAACATGACGATGATGAGGGTCATGTTGGAGGAGCTGAGGGCTGGTCCTGCTGCGGGCCAGGGTCCTCCACCACCTCCACCGCCGCCACCGCCTCCACCTCCGCCTAGTCAACAGGAGGACACCCAGAGCCAGATGGGCGAGGGTAGTCATTTGACGGGGGCTATGCAGACTATCCCCGTTCTTGCTGAGGATCGTGACGAGATCGATCGTCGGCTGAATGCTTTCCGCAAGCATAAGCCACCTACCTTCGACGGATCGTATGATCCCATTGCTGCTGCCAGATGGTTACAGGCGCTGGACAAGATTTTCCGGATCATGCAGTGCACCGATCCGCAGAAGCTGTTGTTCGCCACATACATGCTGGAGGGCGAGGCCCATGAGTGGTGGACCAACCTGTCTCAGGTCTATGAGATGCAAGGTCATGTGATGACATGGCCATTCTTCGAGGAGAGCTTCCTGGGTCAGTACTTCCCTTATGACTCACAGGAGAGGAAGCAGGGGGAGTTTGACCGGTTGGTGCAGGGCTCGTTGTCTGTCGACGAGTACCTGGCCAAGTTTAATGAACTGGTCAAGTTCTCTCATTTTCGCATGGCGAGGCCTACTCCTACATTCTTGGCGGCCAAGTTCCGGAGGGGACTTAATGAGGATATTGCTGGACATCTCGCTGGTTCTGCTTCGAGAGACTTCGGAGCGTTGGTGCAGCAGTGCCGCGACATCGAGGACTACTGCCAGGCGAGTCAGGCCAAGAGGGCCAAGGTTGAGGTGCCACAGAGCGCTGGTGGTTCTACTCCCTGGAAGAACAAGAAATTTGCCAACAAGGGCAAGGGTAAACCACCATTGGCGGCTAAGCAAGCGCCAAATCAGTTCAGGAAGACTGCTGCTTCGGGGAACGCCGCTAGACCTCCTGCTCCCAGATGTTCTGGATGCGGGAAGTCACATTTTGGGCCGTGCTCTACCGGTCAGCTGATTTGCTTCCAGTGTGGCAAGGAGGGCCACTACTCGAGAGATTGCCCGACGGCGAGAGTTGCTGCAGTGCAGGCTGTGCCATTGCAGATGGTTCCTACTGGGGCACCAGCCGTGCCACCTACCACCGGACGAGTCTACACACTTGATCGTCAGCAGTCGGACAGAGCTCCGAACCTGGTCAGAGGTACTGTTACCATTGGTGGATCAGCTATTGATGTTTTATTTGATTCCGGGGCAACGCACTCTTTTGTTGCTACCCCTATTGCTGTGGGGCTTGAGTTGCCCAGTGATGTGCTTTCTCCACCGATGCGGGTTACCACCGCCACCGGAGAAAAATGTTTGACCTCCACTGTTCATCGCGATGTAGCGTTTCAGTGGGATGGCCGTGACTTCTTGGTAGATCTGATAGGATTACCGATGGCCAACCTTCAAATTATTCTGGGCATGGATTGGTTGTCCAGAAACTGTGCAATGATTGACTGTTGTGCCAAGAAAGTGGTGATGTCTCCGGGTGGGTCCACAGCCAGTTCCTCACCGTTTATTTCAGTCCTGCAGGCGAGGAGGGCCTTGAGAGCAGGGGCATTTGGCTATGTCATGTTGGGAGGTTTGGTGAGTGGGACACAGGAGGATCTCACTGGCATTCCTGTGGTGAAGGAGTTCCTCGAGGTGTTTCCTGAGGAGATTCCTGAGTTTCCACCACAGAGGGAGATAGAGTTCTCCATCGACTTATTGCCTGGTGTGGGGCCTATCTCGTTGGCTCCATACCGGATGTCGCCACCAGAGTTGGCGGAGCTGAAGAAGCATATCGAGGAGCTTTCAGCAAAAGACTTTATTCGGCCGAGTGTGTCTCCCTGGGGAGCACCGGTCATTTTTGTGAAAAAGAAAGATGGGACCATGCGGTTGTGCACCGACTACAGACAGTTGAACAAGGTGACAATCAAGAACAAGTACCCTCTTCCACGCATTGATGATTTGCTGGATCAGCTCAGGGGTGCTTGCGTGTATTCCAAGATTGATCTCCGGTCCGGTTATCATCAGATACGGGTAAAGCCGGAGGATGTCCCTAAGACAGCGTTTCGCTCGAGGTACGGGCACTACGAGTACTTGGTGATCCCGTTTGGACTCACCAATGCCCCCGCAGTGTTCATGGACTACATGAACAGAATCTTCCAGCCGTACCTGGATCAGTTTGTGATCGTCTTCATTGACGACATCTTGATCTACTCCAAGACGGAGGAGGAGCATACCGAGCACTTGAAGATTGTGTTGCAAGTGCTAAAAGAGAAAAAGCTTTATGCTAAGCCGTCGAAATGCGAGTTTTGGCTCAAGGCGGTTAAATTTCTGGGTCATGTGATTTCTGCTAATGGAGTTGCAGTTGATCCTAACAAGATTGAGGCCGTGATGGATTGGGAGAGGCCCAAGACGGTTACAGAAGTGAGAAGCTTCTTGGGTTTGGCAGGTTACTATCGGAGGTTCATAGAAGGATTCTCTAAGATGGTGCTACCGATGACTCGCCTTACCCGAAAGGAGACTCCATTCGTGTGGACACATGAGTGTGAGGAATGTTTCCAGGAGTTGAAGGAGAGACTGACTACTGCTCCTGTGTTAGTCCTTCCTGATCCTGCGGAGCAATTCGAGTTATACTGCGATGCCTCTGGTAAAGGACTTGGCTGTGTGCTGATGCAGAAAGGGAAAGCGGTTGCTTACGCTTCAAGACAGTTGAAACCTCATGAGGAGAACTACCCGACTCACGACTTGGAGTTGGCAGCCATTGTTTTTGCTTTCAAGATTTGGAGGCATTACCTGTTTGGCATGAAGTTTGCTGTATTCAGTGATCACAAGAGCCTGAAGTATCTGTTTGACCAGAAGGAGTTGAACATGAGACAGCGTAGATGGATGGAGTTCTTGAAGGATTACGACTTTGAGTTGAGGTATCATCCTGGCAAGGCCAATGTGGTAGCCGATGCTTTGAGTCGGAAATCCGTGAGCTTATCCAGTTTAATGATGAACGACTACGAGATGATCGAGAAGTTCAGAGACTTGAGAGTGAACTCCTTGTTTGGGGGTGCACTGCTTGAGATGGAGACAGCAGAGGTGATTAATGAGCTGATGGAAAAGATCAAAGAGGCGCAAGTGCAAAGAGAGTGCCTTGACTATGTGAAGAACCAGGACGGTGTGTCTTGGAACGAGGATGGATTGCTGCTGTTTCAGAAGAGGATTGTTATTCCTCGAGGGCCACTGACCGAAGAGGTTATGGCAGAGGCTCATAAGGGCCGGTTCACTATCCACCCTGGTGCCACAAAAATGTACCAGGACTTAAAAAGGAATTTTTGGTGGCCGGGCATGAAGAAGGACATAGCGGTCTACGTGTCCAAGTGTCTGATTTGTCAGAAGGTGAAGATCGAGCACCAGAAACCGTCTGGTAAACTTCAACCTCTGGAGATTCCACAGTGGAAGTGGGAGAGTATTTCCATGGACTTCGTGGTGGGATTGCCTAAAACTCAGGCTGGTTGTGACTCTATCTGGGTCATTGTGGACAGATTGACCAAGTCTGCCCATTTTCTTCCAGTGAAGGTGAGCTTCACTACCGAGCAGTTGGCCAAGCTTTATGTCCGCGAGATTGTGAGGCTTCACGGGGTGCCCGAGAGTATCATCAGTGATAGGGACCCGAAGTTCACATCTCGGTTCTGGGAGGCGCTGCAGGAGGCTTTTGGTACGCAGTTGAGATTGAGTACCGCCTATCACCCTCAGACTGACGGACAGACTGAGCGGACCATCCAGACATTGGAGGACATGTTGAGAGCTTGCACATTGGAGCAGGGTTCTGCATGGGATAGGTACCTTCCGTTGGTTGAATTCTCATACAACAACAGTTTTCATGCTAGTCTGGGCATGGCACCCTATGAGGCGCTGTACGGTAGGAGGTGTCGGACTCCTACTTGCTGGTCTGAGGTTGGAGATAAAGAGCTATTCGGCTTGGACTTTGTTCAAGATACTACCCTACAGATCCAGATGATCAGAGAAAAGTTGAAGCAGGCGCAAAATCGTCAGAAGAGCTACTACGATGTCAAGCATCGACCACTGGAGTTCAATGAGGGTGAGCACGTGTTTGTGAAACTTTCACCTGTCACCGGTGTTGGACGGGCACTCGGCGTGAGGAAGTTGAGCCCGCGATTCATAGGGCCCTACCAGATCCTTGGTAGAGTAGGACCAGTTGCCTATCGACTTGCCTTACCTCCGAACCTAGCCAACATCCACGACGTGTTTCACGTGTCTCAGCTTCGAAAGTACATAGCAGACCCTTCGCACGTGGTGCAGCCGGATGATGTGGAGGTTCGGGAGAACCTAAAGACTCCCGTCGGACCACTCAAGATTCTCGATCGTGGCGAGAAGCAGTTGAGGAGCAAGATCATTCCGATGGTCAAAGTACAATGGTCAGGAAGAACTCCCGAGGAGTGTACCTGGGAGCGAGAGGACGAGCTTCTCCGACAGTATCCCGACTTTCGAGACAGGTATGTTTCTGATTTTGAGGACAAAATCCTTAAAAAGGTGGGGTGAATGTAAGAACCCGCACCGCTAATTAAGGTAATTAACGAATTAATTATGATAATTAGGAAATAATTCCATAATTGACCCTAATAATTATTAATGGGCTTAGATAATTATATTGAGTGAGTAAAAATGCTGAAAGTCGCTTTTCGGAAGAAAAGCGCAGATACCGGTTCTGCTACTCGGTATAAATGCGTACCGGAAAAGTATCCCGGAAAATTATAATGAATGCATGATAATTACTAGAATATTATGTAGGACATGTAAAACAAGTTTCAAGTCAAAATAACGTAATCTGATGCCAGAACTGATACTGGCTATGGAAAAGCGCGTACCGGAAAGGTGTTCCGAAAAATAAAATAAAAATATGACAAATCTTAGAAAAATGCGTAGGTCTAGAATCCGAAGTTTGGGATCAATATCTTTTACTTTGCGATTAAGGCTAATACTGCGCGGTTAGTGCTTGGGCCTATAAATAGACCCACTTAGCACAAAACCCTAGGCAGCCCCTTGCACCTCCATTCTTGGTGTTTCCTTGCCTTCTTCTTCTTCTCTTCTTCTTTCTTCACCATTCCTCCTTCCAAGCAACTAGAGTGTGTCTTGGGTGAGGGTGGTGCAACCTTTTCTGAGTTGAGAAGGCTGTGTGTGTGAGGTTAGTGAGCTGAACTTGAAGCTTTAGTGATGGCTACCTTGTGGTAGTCATTGTGAGCTTCAAAGTGCCACCTTGTGGTGCAAGAACCCACCTTGGTGTGCCATTTTCGTGCTCCTACTTAGGCTGAGTTTGAGGAACCTTGGGAGAGCTCCAAGAGCACACCTTGCCTCTGTTTTGAACTTTGGTAAGTTATCTCACCATGATCATGAGTTTATGATGCTTAAAGTTGGTGTCTTGGCATGTAAAAAGTTAAAATGAAGTAACCAACACCTAAATGAACTTGTATATGCTTAAAGATGCATGCTTTAACGTGTTGAAGTGTTAAAAATGGAACCTTGGAAGGATATCTTCGTGAAATGCAGAAACTGCATTCTGTCGCGAAATATCTGGATATTTCGAGTGAGATATCCGGATATTGGATATCATGATATTTCAAGGGAGATATCCGGATATTGGATATCCTGATATCTCGATCCTG
>JAVKPL010000564.1:0-15421 GCA_032173675.1 Gastrolobium villosum
CCATTGACCCGTTTGACCCTGAAGGATACTCCATTCATTTGGGTCGCATGAATGCGAAGAATGTTTTCAGAAGATAAAGGAAAAGTTGACGACTGCTCCAGTGTTAGTAATTCCTTATCCGGAATGTGAATTTGAGTTGTACAGTGATGCTTCTAAAAAGGGATTGGGTTGTGTGCTGATGCAAGATAGTAGAGTAGTAGCGTATGCTTCGAGGCAACTGAAACCACATGAAGAAAACTATCCGACTCATGACTTAGAGCTTGCCGCAATCGTTTTTGGATTAAAGCAGTGGAGACACTTCTTGTATGGAATGAGGTTTGTCATATTTAGTGACCACAAGAGCCTTAAGTACTTATTCGATCAAAAGGAGTTGAATATGAGGCAACGACGGTGAACTAAATTCTTAAAAGATTATGATTTTGAATTGAAATATCATCCCGGCAAGGCTAGTGTTGTACCGGATGCATTGAGCCGAAAGTCAGTGAGCATGGCAAGCATGATGATGAGAGATTTTGATGTAATCGAGAGGTTCAGAGATATGAAATTGTCTAAAGTCTTTCCAGGCAGAATTTGTGACATCGAAATTACAAGAATTGAGAACGAAATGATGACCAAGATTAAAGATGCTCAGCTGCAAAATGAAAGTGCTAAACGACTGAAAGGTCAGAGTGGTGTATCCTGCAATGATGAGGGTATACTATTATATCAGGGTCGTATTGTTGTACCTAGACAATTGGCAGAGGAAGTGATGACAGAGGCCCATAGGGGTCAATTCATTGTCCATCCGGGAGCTACAAAGATGTATCAGGACCTAAAAATTAATTTCTGGTGGCCTGGTATGAAGAAAGATATTGCTGAATTTGTCTCCAAGTGTCTTGTATGTCAGAAGGTCAAGATTGAGCATCAAAAGCCTTCTGGTATGTTGCAACCACTGAATGTTCCTGAATGGAAATGGGAGAGTATCTCCATGGATTTTGTGGTGGGGTTGCCGCGAACACAAGCTAGTTATGATTCTATTTGGGCAATTGTGGATAGATTGACAAAATCCGCATACTTTTTACCAGTTCGGGTAGATTTCTCTGCTGAGAAATTGGCCAGGCTCTATGTGAAGGAGATTGTGAGGCTTAATGGGGTGCTTGAGAATATTGTTAGTGATCGGGACCCGAAGTTCACTTCTCGTTTCTGGGGAGCATTACAGGAGGCTCTTGGCACTCAGTTGAGACTGAGTACGGCCTATCATCCACAGACGGATGGTCAGACTGAGAGGACCATATAGACGTTGGAGGATATGTTGAGGGCTTGCACTCTGGAGCAGGGTACGGCATGGGATCGATACCTTCCACTGGTTGAGTTTTCATACAATAATAGTTTTCATGCTAGTCTGGGTATGGCTCCCTACGAGGCCTTGTATGGTCGCAGGTGTAGGACACCTACTTGCTGGGCAGAGGTTGGAGACTCAGAGCGGTTTGGATTGGATTTTGTTCAGGAGACCACTGAGCAGATTAAAATGATTAGGGATCGTCTGAAAAAGGCTCAAGATCGCCAAAAGAGTTATTATGATCTCAAACATCGGCCTCTAGAGTTTGAGGAGGGAGATCATGTGTTTCTAAAGTTATCACCAGTTACGGGTGTGGGACGAGCCCTGGGAGTGAGGAAGCTGAGTCCTAGATTCATTGGACCCTATCAGATTCTACATAGGGTAGGACCGGTTGCCTACCAGCTTGCCTTACCTCCTCAACTATCCAATATACATCATGTATTCCATGTTTCTCAGCTAAGAAAGTATGTAGCTGATCCTTCTCATGTGGTTCAACCTGATGATGTTGAGATTCGGGAAAATTTGGAGGTTCCAATTGGACCACTGAAAGTACTTGAGCGAGATGAGAAAAGGCTGAGGAACAAATCTATTCATATGGTGAAAGTCCAATGGGAAGGAAGGACACCTGAAGAGTCGACTTGGGAGCGGGAAGACGAGCTTCTCCGTCAGTATCCTGAGTTTAAGGACATGTATGTTCTTGATTTTGCGGACAAAATCGCTAAAAGGTGGGGTGACTATAATAGCCCAAAATAATTAATTAGCGAAATACATGTGATTAGATAATTAAGCATGTATTAGTGAGTAAAAATAGGTAAATTCCCTTATAAAATTAATTGGGGTCACTTTTGAGGTAAAAAGTGTACTCTGTGAAAATTAAGGGGTATAAATGGGTGTAGACAAAAGTACCCAAAATATAAAAATGGAAGTAGAAATACTCCTAGAAAAATATTCCAGACTGTTGGATAAAGTTTGGTAATTAATGGAATTGAATAGATAGATGAACTAATACCCACTTAACCGTGTTAAGTGGGAAGCCACTTAAAGGAACCCTTTTCCATTCCCCAACCCGCGCAGAAAGAAGAAAAAGAAAGGAAAGAAGAGAGAAGAAGGGAGAAGAAGAAGAAGAGAAAAAGGAAAGGGGAAAACCTAAGTGTGATCAAACCTTGATGGTTTTGAGTGATTCCAAAGCCTAAACCACTCCAAATCTTCACCTCTTTCACAATCCTAGCTTGGGTCTTGGTGGGTAGCTGTGTGGTTTGAGATTTCTCCTCCCAAAGATTCGACCCATTGGAGAAGTTGTGAGATTTGAGAGCTTCTACCTCCATGGAAGCTTGAGGAACCCTCACCCCTTGATTGTGCAACACTTGGTGGTAAGATTGCGTACTTTGAACTCTATTTTCATGAAGAATCCATGATTTAGGTTTTGAATGAATAGTGTTTTGGGGTTTATGATTATGTAAGTGAATTGGATATGTTCTAGGTAGGTTGAGGCCTAGTGTATGTTGAGAAAAATGCTAGGAATGGCATTTAATCGGTGGAAATGAGTTTTGATAGTCGTATGATTTTGTTTGGAAAGTCACAAGATTATGCATTTGACTATTGTTAGGCTTGTTTTTGTAATCAATGGTTTGGTTTGGTTGATTGTTGATATTATCCATGTGATGCTTAGGATTGAGGCATTTGGACCAACAGTGAGTAACTAACCATTGGAGCAAGCTATGGAGATCGGTTAGCTCCTTGGGATTGATAATTGTGTTGTGAAGATTGGTGAGGAACAAAGGTTAAGTTGGAAGCATTGAGGTAAGCCTTCGGACCTTGGGTGTAATTCCCTTTATTGTTCCACCAAGCCCTGAACGGGTAATGGTGTGTTGTTGTATATAAATGCAATGAAATAGTGTAATGCTTTGTTATACGTATTTGCATGCTTTGGTGTGACATAGGATGGTGTTTCCCTATGTTGGTATGTGGCATGACGATGCGTAAATCATACTTGGTAGTTTAGCTGGCCAGTAGGACTATTTGCGTCTGAGTATCCTTAGGACAGCTCGAGAGCTCGAGGGACTTCTCCTGGAGATGTTGTGTACACTTGCATGGATATGTATTTGCTGCATTATTATTGTCATTGCTATTACACTGTTATTGAACTATGGGGTGGAGAGATGCTCCAAGGGCCCCTGGTTTACTGGATATATTCGTATATCTCACCCCGTGTTGTTGGGGACCCCCTTTCAGGCAAGGATGCTGCAGGAGCCTCTGATGGCAAGCGGCCATATTTGAAGTGATTGGGCATATGAAGATATTGTGTCAATTGATTAAGCATGTTATTTTGTAGTTCACATGTATAGGATTGCTAAATGAGAATCAATTGTCATAGGCATGCTATATTTATTTGGGTGGACTTAGCCTATGCTCATGCTTTTGGTATCTCCTTTGTTGATGGGAGCCAAGGAGTGATCATAGTGTTTTGTAGCTAAGTCTCATGCTTTATGATTGAGATTTGTAAAGATGTTGTAATAATTGGATATATGTATATATGATGAAAGGATATGCATGTTTCTCTTAGTGTATGAGTATCTAGAGAGACTAGAATTCATGTATTGAAAGGATTATATGATGTTAATTAGGTGAAAGAAAACCTTTGATTGAAAATTCAAGTAAGAGCTAAGATGCCCTGTCTTGTTGTCCAATTTTCATATCCTATACGATAGATTTGGACCCTTATGTCTTGATGGAAGTTGTAGATATGTTTCTTAGCTTTCCATAGAGACTAAGATTGTGTAAATTGGATAAGTATAACTAAAGTTATGGTTAAAACATCACAGGTAGGTCAAATTGCCCTGTTTTGGTACCCAGCCCTGTTGTCTGGCGCTATGGGCGCCAAACTGGCGCTATGAGCGCCAACTGCCAAAATGAGGCAGTGGCTCTGGCGCTGAGGGCGCCACTGTGGTGCCGGGAGCGCCGTCCTCCCTGTGTCCTGCGCATCTGTGGCGCTGACAGCGTGGGACTGGCGCTGTCAGCGCGGAGGATTTGACGATTCAGCACCTGTCGCTTAGAAATCTCATAACTTGGGCTACGGTGCTCCGATTTGAGCGCGGTTTGAACCCACGCGTAACTAATGAAAAATCCTATAATATAATGGGCAGAAGGATACCATAATAAATGAAATGAAAGTATGGTATTAAGCTTTAAGTATGTTATTCCGCAATGTATTCCGGTTATGGTCACGCAATTGGATAATTTTATTTCGGCTTGTTTTAAAAGAAAAAATTTAACCGGATTTTAATTGCACCAATGTGATGGTAACTGCGCTTAATATCATAAGTCAATGTTAACAAACCGGTTCTAGAACGGGGTGTTACAATTCACTTTAAAATTACATACTACTTACCAAAAGAATAATCTTAAAATGAAAAATAAATCCTAACTTTACAGAACAAAAAATTAATTAACAAAACTAACCCCCCCCCCCCCCCTCCCCCTCTTTATCACCGAACCTAAATATACATGCATGCGTGAATTGGCGGTTTCTGCTGCATAAACTTCCAAGAACCGAAGCAGGGCTGGATGATTGGGAAGGTTGGAGACTGTTTTGATATATTCTCCTTACCCCAAGAATAATTGTTTTGCGCCATAGAGGGACTGGTTTTCAATATTGGAATTTCTTTACAGCCTTTGGAGACTTAAGTAAGCATCAAGTATCCTTCATCTTTTCCTTTTCTCTCAGTTGTGTGTTGTGTGTTAGCTTTGGATTCTCAAAGAAAATAGTAGTTTGCCTTTCAAAATTCACTCGTGTAAACAATATATGAATCAAGAATATAGCTATCTAAGTGATAGTGATCGTTGTTGAGTTTAAACGTTTAATGAATTAAGTAATTAAGAAAATAGAAAATGAAAGGTTTGTGTGAAAAGATGTGTCCCTAGGAATTTGTTAGTGGACAATTAATATGTTTTTAGATTTCCTAGATTAGTCATTATCATTTGCTACTGCTTTTAAATAGCACCCTACAACTCTTGTAAAATTGGCTTGGCTAAATCAATAGTAGAAAGAGGTATTTTCAGCAAATCTGTGTGTTTTGAGTGTTTGAGAGAAACACCATTAGAGGACCTATGAATTATAATCGTTACCACGAAGAATAGTGAAATTGATTCCTTTTATTGTTCTAACTTGATTTATTGGTCCCTAAGTAATCCATCTAATCAATTAAAATTCAGTTAACTAACAATCTAAATTTAGTATTGAATTGCAAAAGTTAAAATTAAACGTATACACAACTATTAACTAAATGTATAACAACCTCTGGAACCTGGACTATTTGGCTTTGACCTGTTCTATTGCACTACTGCAATTAACTTGCTACAGCACAAATTCTTGATGAAAGTTAAGTGTGTTCTGCCTGAAGCAGATGTGTCCAACTGTAGGTTGGATGATTGATGTTGGACTTAATGCTTTCTCTATAGATACCTATGAATTAGGTATCTTGGGGACAGCGGATCACGACACACGATATAAGGGCCTTAGCCAGAGGGGGTGTGTGTGCGTGTTGTTGTGATTGCGTAAAAATAGGGTTAGAGAGATATCAGTCATACCTATGGTCTTTAGCTCCTATTTATAGTGCTTACCTTTGGGCTTTGAGTGATTCGGGCTTCTTGTGTATGTGGGCCTTACTCGGGTCCATAACAGTTGCCCACCAGCCCGATAGACTGAGTATTCAGGGTGCCGGGATGTAAAAGTTTTGACTTCCGACGTCTGTCTCTGTGTTGGCCATTTTGGTCACACGTGCTTCAACCTGGACCTAGGCTTCTTATCTTGGCTGTAAGAGGTATCCGAGGTCCACCCATTAACCTCGAATATGATCCCGCCCAGGGCATCTTATATTTGTATCAAGGCTTCTTAATCTTTTCTCGGAAACGATTCATTTTCCCTGATGCATACCCTAAAACGATTCATCTCTTGTAAGAAACGATACTCCTTCTATCTAATGATTGCCTTTCCACGTAGCCCCCTCCAATGAGTGCAACGTGTAGTACTGCCCTACTGTCACCGTATTATCATTAACTTGCCATTGCAGCAAATGTCCTTCAACCGTCTTGTCCACTTTGAAAATACTCTAATACCCCCACCTTTTGTTTTCGCAGTTATAACTTTCATAACTTCAATTTCCTCATAACTTGTCACTTCATTTTCATAATCTTCCTCTTCATTTTCCAGAATCATTCAAACGCAGTGCTCATCGCTTTTTCTTCCTGCTTATCCTCCGCCATCCTCCCTAAAGCTCATCTTCCTCAAGTATGTTCTTACTGGTATTTTGTAATTGTTGGGTGGTTTGCTGATGGTGGAAAAATTTATGTTCTAAAGGGGGAAGTTCCTCTGTTCTAAACAGAACACAGATTCGTTCCCTTACTTTCAACCCAAGTGCGCAAGTGCACGCATCAAGTAATAATGGGTGTATTAAGGCCCAGATTATCGTTCCCACGAGGATAGAACTCTAAATATTGTCTTATACTGTTTTATAAAGAATGAAAATGAGAAGAAAAGTTAGTGAATGAACTGGTCAGACGTTCCTTACTGTCTTGACAACGTTCCTCGGGAACAGTAAATTCAATCTGATGACAAACAATTGCTCGCAGCGTTATATATGTGATCCTTCCTGTTTAGAAGAAGGTGAGATAATATTCATTGGAGTGTGATGGTTACACGATTAAATAAAGTAAAAATATTTAAGCAGAAATAACTATAATTAAGAGACAACAAGGTGGATGGTTTTAAAATAGTTTAACAGAAGGAACAGATTCATTGCTCCATTCTTAAATAGATACTTTCTCTGCTCAAGACTTAGCACTTTTTGGCTTTGTCCCAGTTTCTTATCTGCCAACTCTGATTCCTCAGCTCATGGACTGGATGACTCACAAGTTTCCATATTCCTATGGCTCCCTTGACTCCAACAGGTACTTAGTACAGAACCTTAAAATGAACGAGTTGACCCCTTATTCCTAAGATGACCAATAGTGTTTTTGCCATGACACTACCTTCCCCCAATAGCTAAGCTGACTGAAATCCCTTCCTTATGGAAGTTCCTTTCTCAGTATGTGTTCAATTTCCATTGATACACAGTGAATATAGCTTACTTAGCCAAAGAAAGACAAAAAGCTTCAGTCAAGAGTTTCGAAAATAATTCTTTAAGAGTTTTGTAGCTTATCCATTCCACAGATAGTTCATCTAATGGCTGATATTTTAAACATAATTATTCCAACCTGAAATCTCATAGACCCGAGATTCAGATTAAAGATAATGAATGAAACGAAAAGAAGAAATACTTATATTAAATTGAAATACAGTTTACAACGAAGAATAAAAAGTGGAGAGGATGGTTTGATGCTCGTGAGGAGTGTTAGAGGATAATACAGAAGAAAGAAGAAGGTTGTCATTTAGCTATAGTTACAACTTATATAAAACTAAACTACTAACTACTACTAGGTGATCTCTTCCTTCAGGACTTCAATCCCTTCATAATTCAATGATGTTTTTGTGTCTGGGATGTCCTTTTTATAGGTAGAAGAGGAGTGGCAATCTTGTAAATCCTTGGGAGCTGGTTCTTTGAGTGACAGGAAGGGGGGTGGCACAGTGTGTAGAAGCTTTGCAAGTTGCATTGACGGTACAATATTTGTTGATGATTAGCCGCTTTCTGCAGTCCCTCATGCTGTGCTTCTTTTCTGGCTAATGAGAACTCTTGATTCTCTGCTCTTCACGTTTCCTGGTGCTTAAGTGGTGCACCGCCTCTGCTTTTAGAAGACTGTGTATCCACGTTTCCTGCAAAATATACAGAGGCATTAAATGAGTGGAGCAGGTGCATTAAATGCTTCTCAATCCGTTCCCCTTTAATATATTTTAAGGAATACCTCACCATACGTTCCCCCATTGTGTTTTTGTCACAAATGTGTCAAATAAGTGATTTTCATGCTGAAGTTGCTCATCAGATGAGGGAACGTGCGGTATTTTGCCATCAAAATGGGCTTTAGATGGGAACGAATTTACGTCCCATCAAACACCCCAAAACTAAACTGTTGGTTGTCCTCAAGCAACTCAGAAATATTGTATTGGGTTGCCCAATTTCAAAGAATAGCTCAACAGACAGAAACTTGAGCCAGTGAATAATCATAAACTTTTCAAAACATGAGCTACTCTCCATAGGTAACAAGTAAGAAGAATTTGTTCGAAGATAACTGAAGGTTGCTGATCTTATGTCTCACTATCACTCAGGGTTGGTGTTTGCTCTATCCATTCCTGGATGTGATTCTTCAGAACTTGCCTTTGTGCTGCTTTCCTATGAGGAGTAGATGTCTTCCCTTCCAAGGATCTTTTGATGGGTGAGTGTATGGAAATGTGGGAAAATTGTGGTCTTAATTGTGGGGTTAAGGAACATTTTTCTTTTTGTGGTTTTCAACTTGGACTTTTCTGTCTGAGGGAACACCTTTTCTTGTACCTTCTCATTTTTGAAGGAAGGTTTTTTGGTATTTCTTCTGAAATATTTTTAATGGTTGTTCCCTTCTTCTTTGCTTTTCTTTCTTCTGTCCTTTTTTTGTTCATTTTTGGATTCGTTCCTTGCCCTTTTTGGTTGACCAGATGGTGTATCACAGATGGAGTGGAGGTGAATGTGTGTTTGGTTGATCCTTGGCATTTGAATCTATCTATTCCTCAGCAGTACTTACAGCATCAAGGCAAGTTTAGAAGTTTCATTGTGGTTACACCTCAGGAACGCTCTCATAAGTGAGTGTTTGGCATTTTTCTTCATTCCTTACCAGCTTTAGTTCATGCAGATCAACTTCCTTCAAAAATCTGAGGATTAAATTCCTTACACTTTTTCTATTTCAAGTACTCAGAAAGAGAATAAGTATGACTAATCAGTGACTTTGTGTTTCATGTAGTTGGTTAATCAAAAAAATTGGGCATATACACAGAAGTCATTCCACAGTCTAGACATATCAAGCACCGGAATTTCATCCGCACATGGAGATATGTTTAGGAGCTTCATAGCAAGAATTGACTATCTTGATATATCCAACAATTCAATCAGTGAAGACATATCGAACGTTACGCTGAATTGTTCCTTTATAAGGTTGGACCATAATAATTTCACTGGAGGGCTCCCACATATATTGCCAAAGGCCACTTATGTGGATTTATCTGACAACTCCTTCATAGGACCAATTCCTCGTGCTTGGCAGAACTTGAATAACTTGCTGTTTATTAACCTGTGGAGTAATAGATTATCCGGTGAAGTTCCAGTGGATGTCTCGAACTTTATGGAATTGCGAGTTATAATCCTTGGAAAAAAATGAATTTTCTGGAAGTATACCGATTAAGATTCCACAGAATTTACAAGTGATGATATTGAGATCTAACCATTTTGTGGGTAATATTCCACCCGAGCTATTCAATCTCTCTGCTTTGTTTCACCTGGATCTTTCCCTAAATAAACTTTCAGGATCTATGCCTCGGTGTGTGTATAATGTTACTCGTATGGCTACAGATTATTATCCCCCACAAGGCATGTTGGGTGGTTACGTATTCCTTTTGCAAACAAAAGGTCAAGATTATGAAGAGTATAAAGTCAATCCAGAGAGGCGAACTATTGACCTTTCAGCTAACAACTTGTCTGGAGAAATTCCCTTAGCATTATGCAGCCGGTTAATTAACATTCATATGATAGTAAGCGCAGCATGCTCAACTTAATTAATGCGGAAGCTAACTAAATAAATTTTATCTTTTTCCTTATGTATTGCAAACCTTTTTACTTCCATGGCCAAAATAAAACGGACAGCATTTCCTCTGTATTTTGGACTACTGGGGATAATTCTCACTATGATAATTTCCACCTGATTGATAGTTTAATATAATCCAGACATATAGCATATTACCTAGCCATCCATGGCATAGGCTATCTCAATATCACACTGTCTCAAAATAATGTTCATGATGTTACTTATATAATTACATCAAATAAACAAAAGAGATGCAATTAAATAAGTAACATAGACCTGAGCATGCATAACTAACAGCATATACAAACTATCGACATGGCATAGACATCTCCTATGCTCTCAAAAAAATACATGGCATGTACAACTCAAAATATGGTATGTCAGGTACAAATCTAAGTATCCACAAGACCCTGACAATCATGTCAAGTAATATCTCTCATCTGGCCTCTTGCCACGCGATGCCTCGGCACCATCAGCTCCTGTACCTGAAATGGTGATCCCCATAACACGGGGTGAGATAATATAATTACCTCAGTAAGCTAGGGACCCTTGGAGGGCTCCTCCACCCCTAAGCTCACTTCTGGTATAAACACAGTATAAAAATCCATGCATGCATCAGAATATGTATGACAATGCAGTGTGCAATAATATAATCCTACTGGCCAGAGAATATAACAAGTATGTATTACGCAAGGAAACACCGTCTTGCAACATACCGTATGAGGAAACACCGTCTCATACTATGCATAAGGAAACACCGTCTTATGCCTCACACAAGGAAACACCGTCTTGTGTGGCACACAAACATACATACATATACATGCAACATATAACAATTTATTTTCAACATACCATATCAAACTACCATCCTCCCTCGGAGTCTGGTGGAACAAACGGGGGATTAACCCCAAGGACCAAAAGCTTACCTGGCAAGCAATGTCCTCCAATAATTCTCGTGTCCACAGAGTCACGATCTTTTACAAAGTCACAACCTAGTTCCAAGATGTGAATACAATCAGTATTCCTATATACCAGTCTACCACGTTAAATTTCCAAGACTACACATACAAGAAGCCTACACTTGATTTTTATTCCAATTTATCAAAGTGTCCTAAACGGCCATTTCATAATTTTTCTTTTTATGGGAACCAATCCCAAGCATATTTAACAAAGGGAGCCATGTCCAAATCACTCTCTAACTATCCATACCATGACTTACCTCAATATGAAAAATCCACAAATCTCCAACTCAAGCGAATGTGGATTCCAATCCGTGGAATTTGCTCAAAACAACGTTGGGATCAACTCTACAACATGAAACAATAACAACCAATCACTATTAATCTCCTAAAATATCAATTTTCGGATGGTCACTATTCATCATAACCCTAAATTCGAAAATTTCAAGAAAATGGAGTTTTAAGAGTTGGAAACTCACCACACAACACCCTAAAACGATGAGAGCAGCTCCTTTCAAGCTTCCAATGAGCGGGAACCTCTCAAACAACCCAAACACACAACCCACGAAATTTTTTGGATGAGGATATCTCTTTCCACAATAAAACCCAACCGGAAATGAGCTATGATTTAGAAAGAGGAGAAGATTTGAAGCGGTTTTGGCTTTGGAACGGATGCATTTCGTTGAGAAATGAGAGAGTTATGATTTTTTTTAAAAATCAAAAGCTCTCTAAGCCTTAGAATGAGCTTCTGTCGAGGAAGAAGGAAAAGGAACGCACGTGAGAGAGAAGAAAATAAAGCTATTTCAAACTTAAAAACTTAAGTTACTTTGATTGGGTAAAATCGTATCTATCTACGCACCTCCATTCGTTCCCAAACTTTGCACACTAGTCCAGAATACTTTTAAGGTAATATTTATAATTTTACTTTTCACTTTAGGGTAACTTTATTTACCCGCATTTCTACCCCTTAACTGTCATTTTAACTCCTTTTTCACCAAATATGACTTTATTTCTTTTTCTTTTACTTTCCTTATAATTATTCCTCAATTTCATGATTAAAATCATTACTTCATAATTAAATCCAACACTACATGTGAGGGTTATTATACTCACCCCACCTTTTTAGGATTTTGTCCGCAAAATTAGGATCATACCTGGAAACAAACTCAGGATATAAACGGAGAATCTCATCCTCACGCTCCCAAGTAGCCTCCTCAGGCGTCCTGCCTTCCCATTGAATCTTGATCATCGGAATTGCCTTATTTCTCAGTTTTCTTTCATCTCTATCAATAACTTTCCACGGCCTCACAGGAGTTTTAAGATTTTCCTTTATTTGAACCTCATCAGGCTGCACAACATGAGATTCATCCCGAATATATCTCCGAAGCTGCGACACGTGGAATACATCATGAATACCGGATAACTGTGGAGGCAAGGCAAGCTGATAAGCAACCGGTCCCACCCTCTTTATTATCTGATAGGGACCAATGAACCTAGGACTCAATTTCCTTACTCCAAGAGCACGCCCCACACCTGTCACAGGTGACAACCTCACAAAGACATGTTCACCCTCTGCAAACTCCAGAGGTCGATGCTTATGATCATAATAGCTCTTCTGGCGACTCTGTGCCTGTTTCAATTTATCCCTGATCAGTTTTATCTGATTAGAAGTGTCCTGTACCAAGTCTGGCCCAATCATTTGCCTCTCTCCAACCTCAGTCCAACAAGTAGGTGATCTACATCGCCGGCCATACAAAGCCTCATAAGGTGCCATGCCCAAACTGGAATGGAAACTATTATTGTACGAGAACTCTACCAATGGAAGGTACCTATCCCATGTCTTACCCTGTTCCAGGGCACAAGCTCTCAGCATATCCTCCAGGGTTTGAATAGTTCTCTCTGTCTGACCATCAGTCTGAGGATGATAAGCCGTGCTCAGTCTCAACTGAGTGCCGAAAGCCTGCTGCAGTGCTCCCCAGAAGCGAGATGTGAACTTCGGGTCCCGATCGCTCACAATGCTCTCAGGCACCCCGTGAAGTCTCACAATCTCCTTCAAATAGAGTCGAGCCAACTGCTCTGTAGTAAAAGTCACCTTCACTGGCAGAAAATGGGCAGACTTTGTAAGTCTATCAACAATAACCCATATAGAATCGTATCCAGTCTGAGTCCTGGGCAACCCAACAACAAAATCCATGGAGATGCAATCCCATTTCCATACCGGAATATCCAGAGGTTGAAGCAAACCACCAGGTCTCTGGTGTTCAATTTTGACTTTCTGACAGACAAGACACTTTGCAACAAACTTAGCAATGTCATTCTTCATACCCGGCCACCAGAAATTTTCTTTTAAGTCATGATACATTTTAGTAGCTCCTGGATGAATAGAGTATTGACCTTTGTGTGCTTCAGTCAACACATCATCCACTAACTGACCTTTGGGCACGATTATCCTTTCCTGATAACGTTTGAAGCCCTGACCATCAACAGACACATCTTTCTGACCTGTCATGGCCACAATGTCCTTATCAAATTGTTGAGCCTCTAAGATTCTCTCTAACAGTGCATTCTGAATGGCAACTTTCTCAACTTCTAAGCTACCATCGCCTTTACTGACCACCACATTCAGATTTCTAAAGTTTTCAATCAACTGATATTCTTCAATCATCAGATTTGCAATCACAGCAGATTTCCTGCTCAAGGCATCAGCTACAACATTAGCCTTACCCGGATGATATTTTAGTTCAAATTCATAGTCCTTTAGGAACTCCATCCATCTCCTTTGCCTCATGTTCAACTCTTTCTGGTCAAACAGATACTTCAGACTTTTGTGATCGCTATACACTAAGAAATTAGCACCATATAGAAAGTGTCGCCATATTTTCAGGGCAAACACTATGGCTGCTAGCTCTAAATCATGTGTAGGGTAATTCTCCTCATGCGGTTTCAACTGCCTAGAAGCATATGCAACAACTCTCCTATCCTGCATCAGGACACATCCCAAACCTTTCCCTGAGGCATCACAATAGACCTCGAAAGTACGCTCAGGATCGGGAAGGGTCAATATTGGAGCGGTCGTCAACTTTTCTTTTAGTGCATGAAAACAATCTTCGCACTCCTGAGTCCACACGAATGGGATCTCCTTTCTAGTCAAGCGGGTCAACGGTAAAACCATTGTAGAAAACCCCTCAATAAATCTTCGATAATAACCGGCTAGTCCCAGAAAACTTCGAACTTCAGAAACAGTCTTAGGTCTTTCCCAATCCATCACGGCCTCTATTTTACTAGGGTCCACTGCCACACCATCAGCAGATATGACATGACCCAAAAACTGAACCTTTGACAACCAGAATTCACACTTGGAAAACTTGGCATACAATTGATTATCCTTCAACACTTGCAGAACAATCCTAAGGTGGTTTGCATGCTCCTTGTTATTCTTAGAATATATCAGAATATCATCTATGAAAACAACCACAAATTTATCCAAATATGGCTTGAACAAACAATTCATATAGTACATAAACACTGCCGGAGCATTAGTGAGACCAAAAGGAATTACTTGGTACTCATAATGTCCGTATCTAGACCTGAATGCAGTCTTCGGAATATCATCCGACTTAACTCGGATCTGATGATAACCTGACCTCAAATCAATTTTTGAGAAGACACAAGCACCCCTCAACTGATCAAGCAAATCATCTATGCGAGGGAGAGGATACTTGTTCTTTACAGTCACTTTATTTAATTGCCTGTAGTCGGTCACAAGTCTCATGGTTCCATCCTTCTTCTTAACAAATAAGACTGGGGCTCCCCACGGGGACACACTAGGTCGGATGAACTGCTTAGCCAACAAGTCCTCAATCTGTTTCTTCAATTCAGCCAATTCCAGAGGAGAAATCCGATATGGAGCTATAGAAATAGGTCCCACACCAGGAAATAATTCAATAGAGAACTCTATTTCTCTCTCTGGTGGAAGATTTGGAATCTCATCCGGAAACACATCCATGAATTCATTTACAATTGGGATATCTGCAATCTTATCCTGAGTACTACTGCTCACTAATCTTCCCAACCATATATAGCCTAATGCTCCCTCCACCAAGGCCCGTCTAGCCTGATGTATTGATATACAAGGAGAGGAACTAGTAGCAGACTCCTCAGATAACATCACTAGTTTCTTACCACAACAGTCAATCACTGCACAATTTTTAAAAAGCCAGTCCATACCCAAGATGACTTGAAGACTAACCATAGGTAGACAGATAAAGTCAATTACATAGTCTCGGCCCTCATACTTAAATTCAACATCCTTGCATATACCAGAAGTACTACATTTTTCTCCCGTAGCTGTAGTTACTTTCATAGGAGGAGAAATTTCATACAT
>JAVKPL010000565.1:0-15387 GCA_032173675.1 Gastrolobium villosum
ATCCATTACCATCATCAAATGCTCACAGTGTTGATCCATACTCGTGCTGTAAATGAGTATGTCATCAAAAAACACCAAGACAAATTTCCTCAGGTACGGTTTGAAGACCGTGTTCATCAGGGACTGAAATGTGGATGGAGCGTTTCTCAACCCAAAGGGCATGACAAGATACTCATAATGGCCCTCATGCGTACGAAACGCGGTTTTCTCAATGTCTTCCACCCTCATCCTGATTTGGTTGTAACCAGATTTCAGATCTAACTTGAGAATATCTCCGCCCCATTCAATTCATCAAGCAATTCATCAATGACTGGCAAAGGAAATTTATCAGGGATAGTTACCTTGTTTAAGGCCCTGTAGTCCACACAGAATCGCCAACTTCCGTCTTTCTTTCTTACCAAAATTAAGGGACTTGAGTAAGGGCTGCAACTTGGTCGGATCATTCCTACCTCGGACATTTCTCTGACAAATTTCTCAATTTCCTCCTTCTAATAATAGGGATAACGGTAAGGTCGGATGTTAGGTATATCTGCTCCTTGCTTCAGTAAAATTCGGTGATCACACTCCCTTGAAGGAGGTAATTCTGAGGGAGGTAAGAAGACATCTTCATATTGTCCCAATATCTCAGCTACACGAGGATTACCTTCATGAGGACCTGATAGCTCCATTGAGGAGTACCCCAGCTCAATATAATAACCTTCGGCCTCCTTCTTCCACGAACGATTCAAACTTTGATAAGAAATCTGACTATACGATAGTTCCGGATCCTCGCAGGGTGACCATCTTCCCTTGCCATGGAACACGTAGCCACAATTTCCGGAAATTGGCCTGAATATCTCCCAAGCCCTCTAACCACGAAAATCCCAGCACCACATCCACCCCCTTTAAATCAAAGATATAGAAGTCTTGGATGATCGAGAGGTGAGGCAAGATTAACGTTACACCCGGACACAACCCCTTACCTCGAACGCGATGGCCGTCTCCTACCTCAACCCTGAAGGACTGGGATCTGTGAGAAGGTACTCCTATGGCTTCCACAACGCGCTCTCCGATGAAGTTGTGAGAAGCACCAGTGTCCACGAGCACCATAACTCTCTGACCCAGAATCTCTCCCCATAATTTTAAGGAGCGATTGGAAGTGATACCCACCACACTCTGTATACTTAGTTGCAGGGTTTCGAGTTGCTCGCCTCCTCCATCGCCTTGAGTCATGTCCTCCTCGTCCTCGCCATCCTCCTCGTTGCTCACGATCATCACTCTCATTTGAGGATTAGGGCACACATGCCCAGGACCGAAGGGTCCCCCACACCTAAAGCATAAGTTACGACGACGGTGGTCCGCTTCCTCCTCTGGTGTTAGCCTCCGAAAATTATTCCTCCGACGACCGTCAGCCGCGCTCGCCGTCGCCCCAGCTGGAGGAATGGTTCCTCCATGATTCGTCGTCGCTCCCCCAACACGATTAGGGCTCGCGTGTGTGTTTGAGCTACTGGCCGCAGATGAAGTGGGTATGCTATTAGTTGGGGTCTGTTGGGCTGATGACACAGGCCCACTATACCCCCATCTATTTCCTCCAGCCTTGTTCCCCAAAGCGGGCCTCTCAATATGAGTGGTGGGCCCACTGTGAAGCCCATTGCCAGCGCGGCCCATGACACCTTCTCCCCCTAAAAGCACCTTCTCGCGTTCTTCTACACGCTGAGCGAGGACCATCATCTCGCCGATGTCTCCTGGTGAATGGAGACGAATTTCAGCTCTGATTTCTGGTTTCAACCCAGTTAAGAAAGCCGCTTGCATTAACTCCTCATCCGCTTGCCCCAACGGAGCGGAGAGAACTTCGAATTGTTTTCTGAACTCAGCCACCGTTCCCAATTGTTTCAACTCCATGAGCGCTTCATATGGGTTGCCGGACGGTGAAGCATGGAAACGCTGTAAGACCGCCGTCCGGAATATCATCCATTCCGCCAACGGATTTCGTGGTTCCCACCATTGGAACCAACTCAGGGCCTCCCCTTCCAAACATATCGAAGCCGTCTCCAGCTGTTCCTCCGGCGGAATTCTATTGACCCGAAAATATCTTTCGGCCCGAAAGATCCATCCATATGGGTAGAAGTAAGGAACCTCAACCCTCTTCATCCTTTCTTCGCTTCTTATCGTCCTCGAACTGGCCTCATGATTTTCTCCTTGATTCCCTGTTCCCTCACTCCCTGTTCCTCCGTGTCTCCCCACGCGAACAATTTCTTGGAGGGTTCTCATCACCTCAGCCACGTTCGTTTCAATCCTTCGGATCCCATCCTCTGTCTCTCTCCGACCCTCATCTCCAATGTTTCCATGCGATGATCCATGTATCTCGTCACTACCATTCACAACTTAGTTCCCAGAAAAGTGCTTTGATACCAAATGTTGGTACCCAGATTTGTTAACAGAAATTAGTGATCAAGTGTGAAAGAAGAAGATGAATAACAACGATTTTATTTATATCAATTGAGTCATACACTATAGTGACTACACTCAAGTTGATTTACCAGAATTGAGCAACAAACTAAGGAACCATCCCTTCAATGGACTGGCCGATTGAAAGGAGGATTTACCCACCTACTCACTCACACAGCTACTGAGGCAATCCCACACTCAGTGCTCAACCCACCCTTTACACAATATTCTCCATATCCCCTCCCACACTCATAACTAACTTATATCCTCCTCTCCTCCTCCAATATCTTCCTCTCCATTCATAGCTTGCCAAGTGTCCCCTTTTACAACTGATTGTGGTTTGTCCTGGCCACCCCTTTTATGGGCTCTTCTAGCATAAACTTTAGCATAAGGTGTAATAGGCCCAACAGGCCCACGATGTCCATCAATACTCAAATGCAGTGAGCAGCTATAAGTGTGGACTCAGCAAAAGTTGGTTCTGTGACAAAACTCAGGCCAGGCCCTATATATAAAGATCTATCTTGGAACATAAAATGCTGAAATCTTTAAACAGTAACTGATTCTTATGCAGAAACAGTAAATTGACTGGTCTAATCTCATCAACTCAATTTTTTTGGCTTTGAAATCCTCTAACTTTGTGACCAATTGTGGTGAGGTAATGAGAAAAAAAAATCTTTAATAACAGCACTGTACCCATTTACTGTGAGGTCTAATTCCAATCCTCGCCTTCCAGAAATGAGAGATAGGAAAAAATGATTCGTGAGATAAGTATTTCAAAATGGTACTTATAATTAGGATGGTGAACCAATATCCTCTCTACTCATAAGAATAACTAAAATTTCTAAATAAAAAATTATTATCAGCATAAAAAAAAGTAAATTATCACCTTAACTCCCAAGTTTTTTGCAGATATCTTCTGCAAGTAGGAGAGAATAAGCAGATTGCTTGTCTGCCTTAGATGGATCTACAAAGGTAATAGTCAGTAGCAAGCAATTTCAGCCACAAAAACTTGTGTGCATAATTACCTCCAAGAAGCAATTCTCTCTCAGATATGACAGCAATTGACAAAGGACCTCCTTTAAGGTGTCATAGTCCATAGGATTTCCAATCTACCAAATTTGAAAGAAGTGAAGGATTGTATCAAATGGACAAGATTAAACTCTGTTGATTAATTAAATCAAACAGAATTGTACTTCTGTTGTGCTAAAGTTAAGAGTTTCAATCTCTCAAATTCACATAAATTATAGAAACCATACCACATAAATTATAGAAACCATACCACCAACATGCACAGAAAGGGAGCCATCTTTCAACAGTGGGGCTACAACACTTTCAATAGTAAGGGAATAGAGCAATGTTAAGATATAAACAAAGTAGTAACATCTAAAAGACCAAATAGATAGAATCAAGAACAATATAAAGAACTATTCCATACTCGATTTCAAAGTTAGTCACATTTATCAAAATAAAGTGATTAGTAATCAAAGTGAAGGTGAGCAGCCACGACTCAGAGCATGGTTAATCAGTTCGCAGATAGTCTTGATTGTCATTAATTATAATTACCAAACAATATCCACTTCTTTCATTGGAAAATCTCATCTTTAAACCTAAAACGATAATTACAAAATTCCATAACTCTGATTTCTATGCAACTAATTGATGAATAAAAATCAGGTTAAAATACTTTTCCATTAAAGTCAGATTAAAATTATGCTTAAATTAATTTGGGTGAAAACTAACTAACAACAGCTATATATTTCGAATAGGAAATCAGCCATCTAAAATCAACACTCGCTGATGATAAAAAATAAAAATAATAATACAATGAACGAAAGTGGAAAAAACTAATAATTTAAGTTAATTAACATTTTGTTGAGACACGAAATGGAATTTAAAAGAAAATAGAAAAAAAGGAGAGAGAGAGAGAGAGAGAATACATGGTTTAGCAAGCTTGAAGGAATTGGCAGCTTTATCAAAGAGATCGGAAGCGTCTTCGTATTTGGAACCAAACAAGCCCCAGCCATTGAGCTTCTTCTCATTTGTTACCTTGATATCCTTTTTATTTATCAATTGAAGAGAACATGAGATTTGATTCTTCAGCTCAATTGACACCATGAATGAAAACCTAAAACTAAAACTAAAAAATAAGAAAGATAAAATCAAAATCAAATGCATGCCATTGGAAGGCTAGAAGAAAAAAAAACAGATCCAATAGAAACTTACAGTGAAACTCAGGCTCAAGCAATCGAGTTAATGATAAGGTCGCTCCATGGATTCAGACGGAGAGATCAAGATTCAGAGGAAAGGGAGTTGAAAATGATAGAGTTAATTGACGAAATGATGAAGATGACCAGAAATAAAAAGGCAAGAGAAAAACTGAGTTAAAGATTTGAAGAGGGAAAGAGGAAAAATAAGAATCGGAATTATTGCAGTGTTACCCTAAGATATAAACGATCGTCGGGGGGAAAGTGAGGGGATCATTTGATTAGGGAGAAGAGACAAAGGAAGCGAATGACTTTGCCACATTGCACTAACTGTGTAGCAGATCTGGGAATATTTCAAAATTTTGCGATGATATCTTTGAGTGAGGCTAAATGAATGTCCCTAATTGGCGTTTCTCTCGTAGTGCCATGTGCATCAAAGTAGTATCTCAAAATAAATAACTATCATGTGCATCGAAGTAATATCTCAAAATCCAAGTAAATCCTCATGCACTCCCATGTAAATATCAAAATACTCCATATGCTCGTAACCACACTAAGTGGGCTTCTTGCTCAACACTTCTCTAGCAACACTAGTGGTAGCTGAAAAGAGGGCCCCATAACGTGGGGTGAAATTTGACAATCTCAGTAAACCACGGGTCTTGGAGGGTCACTCCACTCAATGGTTCACTCAATGTGCATGTAATGATAATAAATGTACAGTATAACATACAAAATCACAACAGGCACTGGCAAACATCTAAGAACTATTGCTCAAGGATTCCAATCACAACAATCATTAGGCAAACATTCAAGAACTATTGATCAAGGATCCCAATCATAACAATCATGTGGAAAACATCTAAGAACATCCAAACAAGAATATTATATAAGGATCCCTTCATATAACTCGTGAAACATTCCTAGAGTATTAACAACTCTAAGGCACCGCGCCAACCGAACTACCTGGAGACCTATCTGGTGGAAGTCGACACAATATCTATCTACTGGCCAGAAATACAGGTATAAATACCAAACAACATACCAAAATGCATGTCAAACATCATGTAAGAATGCATGATCATACTCTATCACGCATTATCAAAGATCACAAATCCAGCCATTCTCAAAGAACATGGTGGAGCACATAAAGCGATTAATACCAGGACACACAGAAGTTTACCTTTAAAATGTTCCAAGCTCAATCCTCTACAATAGAATCCGAGGAAGGCAACCTACAATGATCATAGACATAATAATCAACACACATGCTTTATAAACACAAGCAAATTACAAAAAAATAACCCTCGTAAACACATATAGCTCACGGTTTTAAGGCCATCAAATGCCTCATTGTGTCCTTAATTCTTTCTAACTAATTTCATCACTTCAATAACCTTATCAACCAGATCACCAATACATTCACCCACCTTCCATCAAACCACAACACAATTTATAATATTTTTCCCTAATTTCCTCAATATGGCCGAATGTGTTCACAATTAGAGCCAAGGTAATTTTCAACAATTCATAAGCTTAAAACTCTTATTAAACCTCATCATTTATGATTCAAACAACTACCAATCCAATTACACCATCAATCTACAACTTCCTTCACAAGTCATCAATCTTTCTCCTTGAAAATTTGTCTAAGTGTTCTCACCAAAATCACTTAAATTTTCATTGATTTTCTACAGTTTATTTATCCATACAAACAATAAATTCCAAAAGGACATAGTCATAAAACCTCTATAACCATACTCACCAACATACACATCCACTATGTCTTCAAAAATTTCAAAAATCACAAAAGTTGTCAAAATGACATTTTGAACACATTTTCACTGATTATTTTTAATCTTTATCATTGTTTCCAACTACAACCAAGTCCAAAAATCACTTGAACATCATTATTCAAGCTTACACTTTCATGAAAACATAAATATTAAATCACCACAAAACAAGACGGAAATAAGGTTTTCTCCTCACAAAAGTATTCACGATGAACTAAGGAATGAATTTCCAGCTTCCAATGAGTTAAAACACTTATCCAAACTTCATGACACCATGAAAACCGCCACATTCAAGGCGTGTTTTCTCTTCACACACTTACTTTCTCAAGGATTTCTTTTAGGGGTTTTGATCACCAAGGGATTCTAAGTATTTTTCAAGTTCAAACTTTTTTGATTTGATGACAAAATAAAAAGTTGCATATCCAAGCTATTCTTCCATGGAGGTTTTGGCCAAACATGTATAGGAAGGAAGAAGACAAGCCAAAATAACTAATTTCGAGACAAAGTAAGCTTAACCATCAATTTTGACTTTTAGGTAAAGTTTCAATACATAATCATCCTTCTTGAAACTTCTCTTAGAATCCAAGACTTTTATATTTTTACATAATTCAATTCTAAGACAATAATCTCATTTGAGTTTCCCGGTAAAATTATATTACGGTATTTTATCTGGTAAAATTACTATTCATCAATTATCTTGAAATTTACCTATCCCCTCCAAATTCCGTTTTGAAACCAAATCCAACATTATTTCCACCAAATAATGTCTAATTATATCATTTCATAATTTTAGGGTTACAGAAATTGTCAAATTACCATTTTGCCCTTCGAGTGTATTTTCACTTATTAAATCCTCTAATCCACAATTCAATCATTAATAATGCATTTTCAAATATGTGAGGTGTTATAGTAGTGGGAGGTAGAAATTTATCTTTCCCCACAGATGGTGTCAATGTTATATCCTAATTATAGAAGTGTTTAGTCAAAGAGAAGTGAATTGATCTTGAATCTAGGGCTCTCTTAGGTATCTATGGAGAGGATATATTTGAGGTAAGCAGATCATTCTGCACAAGGGTAACAACGTAGCCAGAGAGGTGGTGTATGTGCTCAGTGACAACAAGTAACGAGAGAGAAAGAGTAAGTGTCATACATTTATGCTTTACCTCTTATTTGTAGAGTTTACTTATGGGTAATGAAATTTTGAATCTTAGGTGGCTTTCTGGGCCCGGATGTTTGGTATGATGCTTTCGTACTAGGATTAATATTAGTAAAGAAATATTTCATTTATTTCCCTTAATTTTCTCTTTTTTGCCGTCCTTCTTGTGGCTTTTAGAATATGGGTCTCTATAATGGCCCATAACAGTTATCTTAAAATAATAATAAGTAGTTAAACATTTTGTTAGTTTATAAATATTTAATTGACATGTATAGTTAGTGTAAAAAAGTATCATTAGTATTTTGATATATTATTATGTATTTTCCAAATTTTAGTCAAATGATAAGCAATGATGTGTCTAAATATCAATATAAAACTCATTTCTACTAATTATATATATATATATATATTAATTAAACTCATTTATATTTTACCAAACACATTAATAATTAATAAATATTTAATAACTATTATAAGAAACTAACAAAGAAATATAAATAGCTTGTAAAAAAATTAACAACGTTAATGTCTCTTTTACTCAAATTAATCAAAAGTGGTGTCGATTACATAAGAGTAGTGTTGTAAAAGTCAAGCTGGACCGACCGGATCAAGCAGGAAACCAATAATGTGATCAGTAAGGGTAACTTATTGGATCGGACTTACAGATGAACCGGTTTGACTTGGTGCGACCCGACCGGATTTTGCTTAAACCGGTGACCTGCCGATTCAAAGAAACACTCCTGGTATTCCACGAGATCTTAGGAAGAAGGTGGGGATTTCAGTGTACCGGTTTATGAGACTAGGTTATCTCCGGAAGATTCAAAAAACTCCAATATTCAACCACTAATAACGGCCAATCAATCTTTAGAGAGGAAAAAGGAGGAGAAGTAGTGGCGGCTATAACATTTTTTATATACAGAACAGGGGTATAGCCCCAAAGAAACCAAAAAACCAAAAACCAAACTAGAAAATTAAAAGAAAACAAACAATAGAGGACTAATCCAGAGCTTAAAACAGTGAAAAATTAACAGACTACCGCATAGCAGTCGGCTACTATTTTTTGTTGAACTAAGAGACGTAGATGGTGGTTGTTCTTTGTTGAACTGAGAGTGGAAGGAAATGTAAAATCACTACTAGAAAATTCACAATCAGCGAGGGAAAAATTCCGTCGCAAAACAGTAAAATTCCCTAGCAAAAATGGTTTGCGAGGGAACACGATGGCTCGCTAAAACCCTCATCGCAAAGATATTTGCGAGGGAAATTTGTCATATAAAAATTCCCTCGCAAATTGCTACGGAAAATTTTCCTTGCAAAAAGTAAATTTTCCTCGAGAACGACAAACTTGACTATAGTGTTTTTCCGTCGCAGATTGTGACAAAAATTACGGGTATAATTTCCATCAATTAGTGACCGATAAAATATGTGACTATCATCGTAAAATCTGTCACGGAATACAAAATAAATCCGTCGCAAAATTTGCAAGGGAATATGTTAAATTTCTATTGCAGAATTTGAGAGGGATTATATTAAGTTTCCTTTGTAAAATTTGTGAGGGAATATTTTGATTTATTCCTCACAATAGGCTACGAATTTTGCCAGGGATTTTGAGAATTTTTGCCATAGATTATGGAGTTAAAAAAAATTAAAAAATGTATTAAACTTTTGTTAATTTTCCTATATTTTACTGTAAAAAACACGGGTTCCAAATTAACATAAATACATAAATTGAGCAACAAAAATCCAAGAAAATACTGGATAAGCAATTAAATTAAAATCAAACGGTATATCAACAAAAGTGAACAACAACAATCCTCAAAAATACAATAAAATGTCTCTAAAGTTCTAAACAAAATAAAACAAAAAAAAAATCTGAAATATCTCTAAAGTCCTAAACAAAATAAAACATACAAACAACAACTACTATGCCTCTAAAGTCCTAGCAAAGTCATCATCATCAGGGTCATCTTCCGGCGCCGGTCCCTTCGTCTTCTTGCAGTCGGCTTCCTTATCCTGCATTAAAAGTCGGAATTGTTCCTGCATTTGCGTCATAATGTCCGCTTGCTACTTCATAAAGTTCGCTTGCTGAGTTAGCTGCTCTGTCGCAACATGCAGTTGCTCCTGAATCTGGGAGTGAGACACCCTCATCCTTTTAAGCTCACCTGCGAATACATTATTAAATTTTTATCCTTAATATTAATAAAATAGAGATTGAAAACATAAAAGAATTAACTATGCCTTAAGTTTACCTGCATAAACATTGTCAACCTAGGTAGAGGGCCACTTACTAGGCTTCAGCCGGCTAGCATATCCTCCCAGTCCGACCACCCTTCCTTTGTTGTTGAATCCATCTGCAGCTGTAACCAACATGTTCCTATTATCTGAATAGGAGGAGCTGGATTGACCATCTATCGGTGCCTATGGACATGTAAAACATGAATAAACTGTCATAGGAAAAACAAACGTTAAATAATAAATGCTCAAACCGCTATTTGCTCCGCTCTTGGGTTTAACCACCGCCTCTGGCCAACTGTAGACTTCTGGGAATGCGTTCATTCGAAGGTAGCCCAATCAACCTTTTCCGGCGGCACTTCCCCAGATGCCTCCTGGGAATACAAATGAGAATCATTAATTCATTAGTTGCAAATACGAATTGTTGAATACCGAACTAGAAAACAAATTGTACTTACTATATTTTTTCAATGCTTGCTGATTGTAATCGACCCTCCAGCATATGTGAGTGCTCCTTCCTTGGCCCTATTTTGCTTATTTTGAGCAGATCTCTTTTGAAACTCAGGGCAGTTTTTCCATTTTTCTTTCAATTGGGTTCTTAAATTTTCACTACACCATTCATTTTTGCCGATGTCATATCTTACTTTATGCATTTCATCTGCGAAGCATGTGGTGGCTTTGGAATGCCAAGCTCGTACCAGGTTATGGCGATCCTCGGGCAGCCATGTAACAACCCGTTGTACACCGGTATTGTTAACATTAATTATGATATTAAGCGCAGTTACAATCACAGCAATTCATTTATAAAAATGAGAATAAACTTTTTCCGATTATTACGCGAATAGTAAAAGTATAAAAAGCGTAATAATAAAAAGCTGTGACCGTAACTGAAACACTAGCGGAAGACTTTCTTAACTTTTTATACACTTTATTTTATAACATACAAGATACGAAGGGGTTCCCATAAACCCACTTAGCCAACTCCTCACTTTTTACGTTTTTACCACTTAACAGGATTTGCCAATCTGTTTTTCCACGAACACAAAACAAAAATCCAAACTTAGACTCCAGGTTATCTTTTTTCTTTATTCAATTACCTTTCTAACAAGCTATCACACACTCGATTCTGAGCTCGTGAGCTCCGATTATCGCCGTTTGAAGTTGGACAAACAACATTGCCTACCAACTCCAAAACAACCTAAAACCTCCAATCTTCACGGAATAAACTGCACCTAACCGCCCAGCCACTGTCTCTCAAACTTTTACACCATAAACTAGACACCTCAAACTTCGATTTGATATATCGTATGCTTAATTTGACCAAGTAACGAAGCGGGAATTAATTTCCCTAAACTGCCCACTGAAACAGGACAGAACATGGCAGAACATGCCTTCAGCCACCATGGGCTGCGGACACCACCAATGATCCTAGGATTTTGACCCAACGTAGGGGACATCTTAAGCTTTAAAATGGAGTATGGCACGTCCCAATCGGACCACTATGGAGAGAGATAAGCTCTTCCAAAGTTCACCCAAAAACTGCCAATTCTACAGAAAATTCGCCAGAGTTTCCTTTGTATTTCCTAAAATCCCCAATTTTGCATAAGCTGTTTAACACTACAATTATACCTGAAATCCAGCAAAATCCAATGGGTGGCACACACAAGGACCAACAACGCCTTGGGGCATGATGTGCCTCTGACAAGTGTGATTTTTCTGTGATAAAATCGACAAGAATTGAGTCATAAGAGAGTGAATTAAATACATATTTGCTAATTATATTGATTCTTTGAATGTCAATAATATTCACCTTTTAATTGTATTTTTACAGGAAAAATAAGTGAAGAATTATAAAAAAAAAACCTGTTAATGCAATTTTCCACGATTATAGCACACTATGAGTTCCAAGCATGGCGTGGGTCAGCACCAAACTGGCACAAAACCGCACCAGATTACGAACTTTGCAGGGAGGACATCAAAGTGGCGTGAGTTAGCAACAAAGTGGCGCTCATCAGCGCAACAAGACAGAACTTTGGCGCAACCTAGCGCCCACTCATGAAGAAAGTGGCGCTGCTCAGCGCAATATCACAGAAGGTTGGCGCAACCTAGCGCCCATTTACGAAAGAAAGTGGCGCTTCTCAGCGCAATAACACAGAAGGTTGGCGCAAGCCAGCGCCAATTTACAAAGGAAATGGCGCAAGCTAGCGCCGTAAGTCAGTGGATTGGTGCTAGCTAGCGCCTAAAAGGAAAAGGAAGTTGGCGCTAGTTAGCGCCCATGAATAGTGAAAATGGCGCCAACTAGCGCCATATGTAGTGAAGAATGGCGCCACCCAGCGCCAAGATGAGGAGTGGCGCAAACGTGCGCCAATTCGGCGCCAACTAGCGCCGGTTTGCGGGAACAGATCTCCGTGTTTTATGAGGACATTTTTGGAAGGAGAAAAGAATATTATAAAAAGGACATTTGCTGAATTAGGTCAGCAGACTTGGCAGATCAGAAAAAAGGAAAAACACAAATACAAGTTAAGAGACAGATCTGGAGATTGGAGGAGGGGGCATTGGATGTTCTTCGTTCTTCATCTACATCTAGTATTTCTTTATCTTTTATTTTAATTTTATGTTGAATTTTAGATCAGCGATCATGATGTTGATCGGCTAGATCATTTTTATTGTAGTCAGGGTCACGATCCATATGTGAACCCTTGACATGAAGGATTGATTTGTGATTTTTAATTTATATAATTATCTTTATCTTTACTCTGTGCGAATTTTATATTCCCTTTGTTAGAATTGATCAATCTGATAGTTGGGGATATTCTGAGGATCAAAATCCTAGATAGGAATATTGGGATTTTGATCTCGAAAGGGGGTAAGATAACAATCTGTATGCGTGCTAGGAATAGACGTGTATACAATTGCAGATGCTTAAATTATCACGCCCATTGCTTGATCCCCTGAGAAACATTGCAAGGAATTGGGGTTTCTCATGGGATTAAAGGGTTAACCCTGCAAGGAATTGAGGGTTAACTATTAAATCTTTTAGATGATAATTTATCTGAGTGATTATATAAATGATTATTATAAATCAATCCGGAGTAAAAAGCGGGGATCATTTGGTGAATGAACCCTGGCTACAATACTTTTCTCATATTTTTCTACAAATCAATTTTCAATTGTATTGTTTTCTTTTTCAATTCAAAAACACAAAAACAAGTTTTTATTTTTAATTTCACTCAATTTGACAACATTTGTCAACACAAACCCTATTTGAATTACTTCCGTTCTTTTAAGAGAAAGTTTAATTGATATTAGATCTAATCCCTGTGGAGACGGGCTTTATTTATCACTTTATTACTTGTGCGATCGATATACTTGCCGGAGAGCATCAAGTTTTTGGCGCCGTTGCCGGGGATTGGCGTTTCTGATATCATATAATCTTGATCTTTAGATTGGATTTGGATTTGTGAATATTTTCTTCAATTATTTGTTTAATTTTTTTTTATTTGAACAGTGCTACTGATCTCTTTTCTGAAGTTGTATGCGAGGTACTCTTCCAGAATTTCCACTTAATTTGGAGATCACTAGAGCAGAAAAGAGGAACAGAAAACTTGCTCGGAAAAAGCTTGCATTTAACGAGTTGGGAATTCTGTTCGAAGAAGCAAAAACAATGGCTGGGAACAATGATGAAATGGACAATCCACTCATGGATACAATCCTCACACCAGCATTCAACAGACCTAATTCAAGCATTGTTCATCCAGAAGCGGGCAACAATTGGGAGCTCAAATCTGCCAATATTCAATTGGTAGAGCGAGCTCAGTTTGGCGGAGAGGCGGATGAGGACCCTCACAGGTTCATTGACAAATTTCTGATGATCTGTGACTCCACTAAACACCCTCAGGTGTCCAATGATGCAGTCAGGCTGAGACTGTTTCCCTTTGCTCTAAAGGGGAAAGCTTTAAATTGGTTAGAAAGGCAACCAGCAAGAAGTATTCTATCATGGGAGAGTCTTTCAAATAAATTCTTTGCTGAGTTCTTTTCCATGGAGAGGTTTAACCAGATGGTGAATGATATCACCAATTTCACTCAAGCTGAGGGTGAAACTATATGTGCAGCATGGAACAGCTTCAAGGATCTGATGAGGAGATGTCCTCATTACCCTATGACTAATGGTGATCAAGTTAGAACTTTTTTCAATGGGTGTAAACCTGAAGTGCGGATGGTATTGAATGGTGCAGCAGGTGGTAGCATCAAATCCTTGAGAGCGAATGAGACTCTTGAGTTAATTGAAAGAATGGCTGCCAACGAAAATGAAGGTTTGACAGCCAAGCCTAAGAAGGGAATTCTGCACCTAGATAATAATGATGCAGTTCTGGCTGAGAATAAATTGTTATCACAACAATTAGCAAATCTAACCTCAAGGGTAGATAAGATGCAGTTTTCTAATGTACAAGCTCAAGCTGCCGCAGTTGTTTGTGAATATTGCAAGGACGATCATGAGTCTAATGAATGTCCAACATTATTATCTGATGATCCTCCTCAACAGGTGCAAGTAAATGGTGTGTGGTATGACCAGCGACCCCAACCACATAATATTTCAAGAAATCAAAATTTTCATCCAGGAAACAATAATTTCCAGCGGAAGGTGCAAGGTACTGGTCTTGATTTCAAATCCAATAATTATTTGCAACCACCACCAGTTCAACCAAAGGAACCTTCTGATTTAGAAAAGCTAGTGGGACAAATGGCCCAACATTCAAATGCTTTTATGGAGGAGACTCGAGCAAACACTAGGAATACACAAGCTTCTATCAAAAATTTGGAGAACCAAATTGGCCAGATAGCGAAACAGGTGGCTGAAAGAACTCCAGGTACATTTCCTAGTAATACAGTCACTAATCCGAAGGATGATTGTTTGGCAATAACTACTAGAAGTGGTAAAGTGTTGACTCCTCCAACAAAGCCTAAGGAGGTCACTCAACCAAAGCCAATCACAAATGTGGAGGCCGATGAAAATGCCAAAGAGCCAGAAGAAGTGGTAATTCCTTCTGAAACTGAAGGACCTGTTAAAAAAAATGAAGAAGAAGAGCCACAAATTATTGCTGCTGACAAGAAGAAATTTGAACTAAATCCTGAATATGTTAGGGCTATGGCACCTTATCCAGAACGATTCAAGAAAGATGTTCAAAAACAGCAATATTCAAGATTTCTTGATATTTTCAAGAAATTACATGTGAACATACCATTTGCTGAAGCTTTGTCTAACATGCCCAACTATGTCAAGTTCATGAAAGATTTGTTGTCAAGAAAACATAAGCTGCAAGAGTGCCAGACAGTGACACTCACTGAAGAGTGTAGTGCTATCATACAAAAGAAGTTTCCACCCAAACTAAGTGATCCAGGAAGCTTCAATATTCAAATTGTTATTGGTAACACTGATGTTGGCAGAGCATTATGTGATCTTGGGGCAAGTATTAACCTGATGCCTTTATCAGTTTGCAAATCTCTGGGAATTACTGAGTTAAAACCCACTATGGTTTCTCTGCAACTTGCCGATAGATCTTTGAGGAGACCAAGTGGTGTT
>JAVKPL010000566.1:0-15151 GCA_032173675.1 Gastrolobium villosum
TGCTTCTAATCGATCCAAGCTCCTCTCCATTCTGTTGTTTTCCATTTTTTTTTTAGATCTGGACCAGAAACATTCCCTAGATCGGAAATGCTCTGATACCAAATTGATGGACCACAGAAAATTATAACAATGTATTTACTAAATCAAGAAATTACAAACTTGAAGCCTTGAAGCCTAATGTACACGACTAGCAGATCCAAAACAAAGAGAGGGGAAAAATAATAAAGAAGAACGAGTTGAAATCTGGGTAAATCACATGGAAAGCAGGGAAGAGATGATGTCGCGTACGCAGAGAGCTGAAGAAAAGCAGATTGTCGCAGGGAAGACGATGAACATGGTGGGCCGAAGTGGGTTTACTGAAATTGGACCAGATATAGAAGAAGGAGAAGAGATCGAAGTAGAGACAGATCGGAGCTCTAAAGAAGATGACATTATAGAAGAAACAAAAAAAACAAAAATACAGAAATCGAAGGTCAAGCAAACAGAAAAAGAAGAAATAGATGGAGATGAAGAAAGAAGAACAGAGGTTGAAGAAAAGGAGAAGGTGAAGATACGGGTCGGATCTGAAATGGGTTGGGCAAGTTATGAATATGGGATTGAAGTTGAAGGTCAATTGCTAGTGGCTTGGTCAAATGGGGCCAGTACCCACTTTCAGTCACAACCCACTCTGGGTTATAATTCAGAATGCAATGGGCCAACGCAAAATGAATGGGTTAGGAGGAAAAGGAATTAAATGGTGGTCAATTGGGCTGATTGAAATTAGAGGCCCAATTAAAGGAGGATTGTCTTATGTGGCCAGATTTGGTAGTAGCCCAACGGGTCAAAATAACCCACAACCCAGAACTAATATTTCCCAACCTATTAGAAAAGCTTCATCGAGAAATCAGATTAGGGCCAAATCAAGCCCTAACACAACAAGTTCTAGCTCTAGAGAAGAGCGACCAGCTGAGAGTACAGCTAGCAATGGCGTTTGCGCAGGAAATCTACACTTATCTCAAGCAGAATTGCAAGTCAGATCATGTGGTGAGTTGTGCTTCAATTGCGAGGAGAGATGGGGCCCTAACCATCGATGCAAAACTGGACAACTCTACCTTTGGGGGTGAATGACGGTGGCGACAATGGTGACCGGAGGACAACGCGATTCCGGCGTCTGTCTTCTGAGGAGATGGCGGAACACAGGCAGCGCAACTTCTGGTTCATGCGTGGCATTGCAAATTCGTTAACCCAGGTTCGTTCAAACTCCCACCCTCTTGACAAGCTCTTGGGAGCACGCAAACCAGTGCGGGAAGAGGAAGAAATGGTCGCGGGCGATGACTGTTCAGCTGATGGTGAAAAGCGGGAACGGGGCATAATAAATCCAGTCTAATCAGAAAGGCAACTAAGCGATACAAGAAATAGGAGCAAAGGATGTAGGTCAGAGTTTGTACAGCTACATACAATGAGCATTTTGTACCCAGCTGGTGTTCGTTTATGCTCCCAAGAGGCAGAGGAGGATGCAAGTCTCGAATATATGTTTGTTGTAGCTGGGTGGATTTTGGATAATATGAGTCAGGAACAGAAAATGTTGCAGTTGCTAATTGGGTCAATATGCTTCAAGCAATGGGATCCTGGTGGATGTTCAATTACATCCCCTATTCTCTTTCTCACCTTGAGGACAAGGTGAATTTTGAAAGAGGAGTATTGATGGGCTATGATTAGTGGGCCCAAGTTCAGCAATGCAAAGTTAGTTAGTGAATTAGCTAGTTTGTTAGGGAAACTATTCTAGAATATTCCTAAAATATAGAATAAAAGGAGTGTGTGTAGGGTGATAGAGGATATTGAGTATTTTGGTGAATTGGGTTTTGGAAAGGATTTCTTGGGATCTCTTTGGCCTTGGTATTTTGGCTTGAGAGTGAGTGAGATCTTTTGATGCTTTATTTGTTATTCCTTTGTAGTTCCTGTTACCTTTTTGTTATGCTTACTAGTTAGTGTCCCTGTGATGAATACTGATATAATGGAAGCATTTTACTGTTCAATTGTGGTTATTTTTATTGTTGAATATTCTGGGTTCCATCAGTAAATAGCTTCCTAATTGACAGGTTAAAAAAGATTTTCCCCCAAAATATTGATGTGGTTATGAAGGATCTATGTTTACCTGCTAAAGTTCTCTAATCTTTCCAAGATCGGATCACCATGGAAAAATGCTCACTAGAATAGTAAAGTCTGCAATCACAATTGGCCACGCTAGCTCTGCAATCACAATTGGCCACGCTAGCATCCAATCAACTTGGTGCCTGTTATTCAAACATTTGGTAAGGAAATCCTCAGCAAGATTGATTATATAAAACATGATTACAATCTCATATTTCACAAAACTAGGAAAGTATAAAAATCAAATCAAATTATACAAATCAAATCCTAATTATTAATAACAAATATATAACCAGAAAATAGAAGATATTTTCCCTAAATGGGAGATACTCTCCAATACTCCCCCTCTGGAGCACACAAATGCACCAAGCGTGTTATAGATAAAGTAGCTTCAAGGAGCTTAAGAAATTTATATATACTAGGTCCTCTTAGGCATAAGAATGTTGAGCTTTGTAGCCAACTAGAAAAGGGAGAAAAAATTACTAAACTGTTTGAGGAAATCCTCAACCCGATTCAATATATATTCATGATTTACAATCTCTAATTTCTCGATACTGGGAAAATATACAAATGAAATCCTAATTAATGACAGAAAATATACAACCCTTGAATAGGAGATATTTTCTCTAAATACGAGACAGTTGCCAACATAAATTACAGCCCAAAGATGGAGAGACCCACCTGATATCAATTTTTTTAATAAGTCGAACTTAGTGAAATACCAATAAAAGCAAAATTTAAGTGAAGCGAATATGGGAATGCAAAGGTGGGTTGGAGTAGCACCTATGATGAAAAAATTGGTCATGTGAGATGAAGACCAATGGAGGCTCCATTAAGAAGAATGAATGAAATGGAAAATTGTATGATGAGAAAGGACAGAAGAAGACCAAATAAAAAATTCAGAATGAAAAAAAAAAGGTCTAAATGGTTTTACTAAAAACATGATTTTGGATAGAGCCTAATTGCATAAATTAATCCATGTAGCTGACCCCACATAATAGGATAATGCTTTGGTTATTGTAATTGTGAATGTTGGTGACAGTATCAACACTCGACCCACACAAGGAGGTACTGCCAAAACAATACGGACCAAAACAACACTTGAAACGGCACCAGCAAAAGAGTTGAGAAATTTGAAGCATACCCAGGTCTAAGATAATTAAAATCTCACTGGATTATCGCCCCAAGATTAGGGGAAAAATCCATGTTCGTGGCGGGTGGGAAGAGCAATGCACTTAAACGCAGGTTGTATTGATGCCTACCAAACACCTACATTATGATGGAAAAGGGTGCTACAGGAGCTCCCAAGAAAATTGATAGAAGAGACAGATAACAAGAGTGTTCCCGCATACAGAGGTACATACACTAACATATTAAGGAATGCTTAGTAGATGAGGCATTTCCTACCATGCACAATAGGATCAAAACATAGACATTGCACCAAAGAACAAGTTTCACAAATTGCAACATACCGAAGCTCTCTTTAGCAGTAATCATCATGTTTTCCAATTTTTGAGCGGCATCAGTCATGCATTGGGTATTGTAAGCCTGGGTCATGCAAGCGAAAGTGATGTTATCAGGCTCACATTTTCTTTCTCTCATTGCCAAGAACAACTCACCCATCTTTTTTAAGTCACCAGCTTGACCATAGGCACTAATTATGCAATTAAAGAAGGGAGTATCCAATACTACATCCGAATTCTGTACATGCCTCATGATCGCATCAACTTTGTCAATACGCCCAGCTTTGCTATATGCATTGACAACCGAGCAATAAGTTATAGAATCAGGCTTCACTCCTAGATGCTTCATTTTCTTAAAGTGTTTATCCATCTTCTCAATTTCTCCTGCTTTGCCAAACACCTCAATGACTGTATTATATGTTACAATTGTTGGACTGAAAAACCTCCTCTCCATGAAATCCATAACAGACTTCATCTTATCATACATTCCTGCTTTGCCATATGACTTTATCATCATATTGAACGTCTTTATGTCTGGCTTTATGCCCATTAGCTGAAATTCATCAAACCACTTCTCCATCTTATCAATTAGCCCACCATTTCCATACGATCCTACAATAGAATTCAGCGTGAAGACATCGGGTTGGCAGTTTCCATTTTCAATCATATCTATCAGTGAATTCTCCATGTGTTCAAACATGCTAGCCTTACCATATCCATCAATTATGGAATTATACGTCACACTGTTACAGTCGACACCCAGATATGACATCTCCTCAAGAATATCTTCAATCAAATCAAAATGATGAAACTTTGCACAGCAACTGATAAGAATAGAATATGTATATATATCCGGTTTGCAGTCAACAACTGACTTCATATCTTCAAGTGTAGAAAATGCCTGCTGAAGGAGACCACTTTGACCGTAAGCACTTACAAGAGCAGTGAAGACATCAACAGAAGGTTTAAGCCCTTCAGACAACATGATCTCAAAGAGCTTACTAGCCTCTTCAGGCTGGCTGCACTTGCCAAGCATCATCAACAGCTTTGCATATGTTTGGCATCTTCGTTCATACCAATGTTGTTTACGAAGAAGTGCAAAAATCTGCAAAAAGGAATTAGTCCTATCTCAGATATAACTGAAGGTTAAAAGCTAATACTAAAATCAATTTCAGTCATGTTTCTCAGCCAAAAAAATATCCAGTCATGTCTAATATTCACAAAATATGACATGCGAAAGTCTCGCAAGTTAGCAAAATAAGCTAAAGTTTGCATGAAGGAAGGCAAGAAGCACAAGGTGAATGAGTGCATCAAGGACGATAGTAGAAATAGGAATTGAGGGAAATATTATATTTACAAATTTTTTATTTATAAACTACACTAAGTACGATCGGTCACATTCTTGATTAAAGTATGACTGGTCATACTTAGTGTAATTTATAAAAAAAAAAATTTGTAAACTGATGTTTCCCCAAATATAAAACCAACGGCGTACATATTAAAGGACTATTTTTTCTCCGAAAGTCAATATTTTCCCAGCGTATCCAAATGAAAAATATCAAGGGTCACTTTTAAAACTCTCCCCGATTTCCATAACAGAACATCAAACTTTGACACTTCTTTTCCTTTTTTACAAAACTAAATGTCAAACCAAAAAGATCCATAATCCCATTAGCAACCAATTCTACACAATAGCTCAATTCAGTCATTTCAAAGCACCTTCATATGAGACTAATTCCACCCACCCACCTCCTCATTTTACACTCCACCTAAAATTAAAAAAATTAAAAAATAAAACTAACCCACGCCAAAAAATATTAAACAGAATAATGGGTCACATCCAAAACGAAAGATTTCACCAAAGAAACAAAAAAGGAAAATAGAATTTAAAATTGAGACCAGCCTTGAGAGCATCCTGCCATCGACACCCTTTGATGGCGTCATCCAAAGCTTCGAGAACGGCCTTTGGCCAAAGCTGTTTGTGCTTCCAAGACTTGCCTTTGTTCCCCACGCCTCTGATAGCGGCTTCGGTTCGGAGAATGCGTGACAGGTCCTTCTTTGGGTCCTTCTGGAGCCCCGAAGACGCCGGTTTCGAGCACCGCTTCAACGATTGGACGCTAAAAGAATGAGTTGGCTTTGGAGCATTGCTGTGGTTTTCGTTTGGGAATTCCGTCGAACGAGTAATGGGTGTTGTGGAGGAAATGGAAGAGGACCATGTCAGGGACGCGGGTTGAAGCTTCATTGGAGAGTGACAGGTGAGGTTCTCTGTGTTTCCCTATGTATGCTTCTATTCTATCTATGATAGTTTTTTTATTATTATTATTATATAACTATTAGTTTTAGTTCTTTACTTTCGTTTATATTTTTTTCTTAACTTTTACTTTATTTTATCTTTCTATTTCTTTCTTTTTTAAATAACATGTAAAGTATATTCATTTTTAACAAATTAAAAAATCATATATTTAACTATAAAAATATATATTATTAACATATTTTTAAAATGTTGTTCTCTTATGTATTTATAAAAAAAAATTAATTATGCTTACCAAAAAAAAATTAATTATAATCTTATAAGTTCTAAAATAATGATATTTAAAAGAATTTATGTAAAACAACTTTATTAATAAAAACGGTAAAAATATAGCTTACCAAAATAAATAAAAAAATTGTAAAAATATAATAAGAGTATTGTACCGTTGGGATCTATAAGCCTACTATGTTCCCTTTAGGGATGAGTCACTGTATGGGTGATATCTCTAGCGAATGTAGAGACCAGGCTAGAAAGTATTGTTCCAAGTATTAAGCAAGTTAATAACAATGGAAGATTCAGTGTGTGTATGGTGTAACTTAAAGTAATGGGCAGAATAATGATACATAAGATGCCTCTTTGGTGTGCCAAAGAGGGCTATTTATAAGGAGGTCTTATGAGCTCCTACGGGTTGGTGAGGAAGGGATCAACCCTTCTTGGGATCTGCTCATGATAGCAGATGTTGTGGGGCGTGACAGGCGCTGCTATGATAGCAGCGACGCACCTGGCGGTGTCAGCGCATGTCAAAGGGGGCAGTTCCCTCTTATGGCATCTGGGGCGACTGCCTTTGGGGGTTGGGGTCCTGAGATGGGATATTTTGGTGTTTCCTCTAGGGAGTGTCATCTCATTGGGAGTTGGGGATGGTTGCCAATTGGTAGGGCTGACGTGGATAGGGAGTTATGATTGGGCTTGGACCTTTGGGGCCATTGCTGTTGGGCCATCCGAAATAGGAGCCCCCCAACTTGGTAGTAAGTGTAAGTTGGTGCCAAGATAAAAGGGGTTCAAGCGACGCCTCAGTGGCGATCTGAGTGGTGTAGGAGTAGCACCCACTATTTTAGTGACTTAGTGTTTGGGGCTCCCACCTATTTTTGTTTCTTTGGCGGGACACGTAGTCTTGCATGGGGTATTTTGGGTCTTTTGTCTTCCTGATACGAAAAGTGTCTCTTCGGTTTTTGAGGGGTAGTAATGATGGTTTCTTCCATCATTGCAAATAACCGCAGAACTTAATCGTCACGAGGCACGACGCATTAATGCAACGTGAAGGGTGTCTTGTCCCCCGTAATTACCATCAAGCCCCCCATCACCATTGTAAGAACCCGCACCGCTAATTAAGGAGATTAATTAAATAAATGTGATAATTAGGAAATAATTCCATAATTGACCCTAATAATTATTATGAGGCTCTAATAATTATAGTAAGTGGATAATAATGCTGAAAGTCGCTTTTTGAGCGAAAAGCGCAGATACCAGTTCTGCTACGTGGTATAAATGTGTACCAGTGAAGTATCCCGGAAAATTATAATAAGTGCATGATAATTACTAGAATAATATGTAGGAATTGTAAAACAAGTTTCAAGTCAAAATAATGAGAACCGGTGCCAAAACTGATACTGGCTATGGAAAAGCGCGTACCGGAAAGGTGCTCCAAAAAATAAAATAAAAATATGAAAATCTTAGAAAAATGAGTAGGTTAAGAATCCAAATTTTGGGATTAAAATGTTTTGCGTAGCTATTAGCGCTAACACAGTGCGATTAAAATGGAACCAGCTATAAATAGCCTTTGGCACTCAACCCTAGGCTGATACTCAACCAATTTTCGTGGGTTTTGGGTGTTTGAGTAGCTGCCTCTCTTCTTCATGACTCTTCCATTTCCTTTCCTTCACCATAATCCTCCAAGGCACCATTTTTATGATGGAGTTGGTTATCTAAACACTTGGTATGAGTGAGGATGATCATTGGGGTTGAGTGGGAGGACTTAGTTCTAAGTTTTTGCCTCTGTTTGAAGTGTGTTTGTGGGTTGAGTTACCTTGTGTGAGGGTGTGAGTCTCTTCCTTGGTTGTTGGAGCTTCAAGGAGCCTTCCTTCTGAAGGAAGGTCATATCTTTGGTGTCATTTTTGTGCACTGTGGTTGTGGTCAGATTTGAGAACTGGTTGGGAGCTCCAAGAGCAACCTTGCTTCTGTTTGTGAGCCTTGGTAAGTCCCCTCACCTAATCATGAGTTTTAATGGCTTAAAGAAATGTCTTTGCATGCTAAAGGTTAAAATGAAGTAACCAACACATAAGTGAACTTGTATATGCTTAAAAATGGATCCTTGGACGTATATAAGTGTTAAAAGTTGGACCTTTGGTGGATGTCTTCACGAAATGTAGAAGCTGCATTCTGTCGTGAGATATCCGGATATGTGATCGAGAAATATCCGGATATGGATATCCGGATATGATATCCGGATATTGATATCCTGATATGATATCCGGATATTGATATCCTGATATGGGGTTCTGTGACATCCAGATATGGGATATCCGGACATGCTCCCGACATATATCTAGATATTCTGGGATTTCGATGAACAGTGAGGTACTACTCATACAGAACTGATCTATGGGTTTATGGACCCTAGTTAATGAAGTGGTACTTCTGGAATTAATTATCTAAGTCAGAACCTAAGGGGTTAAGGGCTTATGGCTTTGTGAGAAGCCTTAAGACGTAAAACGTAGTCTTTGTGTTTATGCTTATGAGCAATGTTGTTGACATAATTATTGGTCCAAACAGATTGTGATTGTACTGTTTGTGGACGTTGAGATGTTTGGACTCTTGGCTTGGATTGATTGCTTGCAAGGTAAGCTTTCGTGTCCTCGGTTTAGCCATGTTGTGGTTCCACCATGTCCTATGGGGATACGGTTATATGCATGTTGTGTTACATGCTTTTGATGTTTTGGAAATGCTGTTGAGCTTTTATATGCAATGTGCTTTTATGATATGCATGTGGGTCCACCTATACGGTAAGCCTGAGTATGTGACACATACAACATGGTGAGGCTGTGGGTGAGGCGCAAGCGATGCTCCTTGTACTACTATGTGGGTAATAGACATATTCCTGCATTTTCTCTGGCCAGTAGAATAGTGATAACTCATATGGCATGAATATATGTTGCACTGCATACTTTTGGAACTTATACTGGAAATTACTACTTTTAGAACTTATATTGCACATGTAAGTGAGCTTGGGGTGGAAGATCCTTGAGGACCCCTTTTCTTACTGAGATCTCTTGTTTAGAGATCTCACCCCATGTTTGGGGACGCTTATTTCAGGTTCAGGTAATCCTGGGGTTGAGTGATGTGCCTCTGGCAAGTGTGATTTTTCTGTGATAAAATTGACAAGAATTGAGTCATAAGAGAGCAAATTAAATACATATTTGCTAATTATATTGATTCTTTGAATGTCAATAATATTCACCTTTTAATTTTATTTTTACAGGAAAATAAATGAAGAATTATAAAAAACCTGTTAATGCAATTTTCCACGGTTATAGCACACTATGAGTTCCAAGCATGGCGCGGGTCAGCACCAAACTGGCGCAAAACCGCACCAGATTACGAACTTTGCAGCGAGGACATCAAAGTGGCGCGAGGTAGCACCAAAGTGGCGTTCATCAGCGCAACAAGACAGAACCTTGGCGCAACCTAGCACCCACTCATGAAGAAAGTGGCGCTTCTCAGCGCAATAAGACAGAAGGTTGGCGCAAACCAGCGCACATTTACGAAGGAAATGGCGCAAGCTAGCGCCGTAAGTCAGTGCATTGGCGCTAGCTAGCGCCTAAAAGGAAAAGAAAGTTGGGGCTAGTTAGCGCCCATGAATAGTGAAATTGGCGCTAACTAGCGCCATTTGTAGTGAAGAATGGCGCCACCCAGCGCCAAGATGAGGAGTGGCGCAAACGTGCGCCAATTCGGCGCCAACTAGCGCCGGTTTGCGGGAACAGAACTCCGTGTTTTCTGAGGACATTTTTGGAAGGAGAAAAGAATATTATAAAAGTGACATTTGCTGAATTAGGTCAGCAGACTTGGCAGATCAGAAAAAAAGAAAGAACACAGATACAGGTTAAGAGACAGATCTGGAGATTGGAGGAGAAGGGCATTGGATGTTCTTCGTTCTTCATCTACATCTAGTATTTCTTTATCTTTTATTTTAATTTTATGTTGAATTTTAGATCAGCGATCATGATGTTGATCGGCTAGATTACTTTTATTGTAGTCAGGGTCACGATCCATATGTGAACCCTTGACATGAAGGATTGATTTGTGATTTTTAATTTATATAATTATCTTTATCTTTACTCTGTGCGAATTTTATATTCCCTTTGTTAGAATTGATCAATCTGATAGTTGGGGATATTCTGAGGATCAAAACCCTAGATAGGGATATTGGGGTTTTGATCTGGAAAGGGGGTAAGATAACAATCTGTATACGTGCTAGGAATAGACGTGTATACGATTGCAGATGCTTAAATTATCGCGCCCATTGCTTGATCCCATGAGAAACCTTGCAAGGAATTGGGGTTTCTCATGGGATTAAAGGGTTAACCCTGCAAGGAATTGAGGGTTAACTACTAAATCTTTTTAGATGATAATTTATCTGAGTAATTATATAAATGATTGTTGTAAATCAATCCGGAGTAAAAAGCGGGAATCATTTGGTGAATGAACCCTGGCTACAATGCTTTTCTCATCTTTTCTACAAATCAATTTAAATTTTTATTGTTTTATTTTTCAATCTGAAAACACAAAAACAAGTCTTTAATTTTAATTTCACTCAATTTGACAACATTTGTCACACAAACCCTATTTGAATTACTTCCGTTCTTTAAAGAGAAAGTTTAATTGATATTAGATCCTAATCCCTGTGGAGAAGAACTTTATTTATCACTTTATTACTTGTGCGATCGGTATACTTGCCGGAGAGCATCAAGTTTTTGGCGCCGTTGCCGGGGATTGGCGTTTCTGATATCATATAATCTTGATCTTTAAGATTGGATTTGTGAATATTTGTAAATATTTTCTTCAATTATTTGTTTTTATTTTTATTTGAACAGTGCTACTGATCTCTTTTCTGAAGTTGTATGCGAGGTACTCTCCCAGAATTTCCACTTAATTTGGAGATCACTAGAGCAGAAAAGAGGAACAGAAAACTTGCTCGGAAAAAGCTTGCATTTAACGAGTTGGGAATTCTGTTCGAAGAAGCAAAAACAATGGCTGGGAACAATGATGAAATAGACAATCCACTCATGGATACAATCCTCACACCAGCATTCAACAGACCTAATTCAAGCATTGTTCATCCAGAAGCGGGCAACAATTGGGAGCTCAAATCTGCCAATATTCAATTGGTAGAGCGAGCTCAGTTTGGCGGAGAGGCGGATGAGGACCCTCATAGGTTCATTGACAGATTTCTGATGATCTGTGACTCCACTAAACACCCCCAGGTGTCCAATGATGCAGTCAGGCTGAGACTGTTTCCCTTTGCTTTAAAGGGGAAAGCTTTGAATTGGTTGGAAAGGCAACCAGCAAGAAGTAATCAATCATGGGAGAGTCTTTCAAATAAATTCTTTGCTGAGTTCTTTTCAATGGAGAGGTTTAACCAGATGGTGAATGATATCACCAATTTCACTCAGGCTGAGGGTGAAACTATATGTGCAGCATGGAACCGCTTCAAGGATCTGATGAGGAGATGTCCTCATTACCATATGACTAATGGTGATCAAGTCGGAATTTTTTTCAATGGGTGTAAACCTGAAGTGCGGATGGTATTGAATGGTGCAGCAGGTGGTAGCATCAAATCCTTGAGAGCGAATGAGACTCTTGAGTTAATTGAAAGAATGGCTGCCAACGAAAATGAAGGTTTGACAGCCAAGCCTAAGAAGGGAATTCTGCACCTAGATAATAATGATGCGGTTCTGGCTGAGAATAAATTGTTATCACAACAATTAGCAAATCTAACCTCAAGGGTAAATAAGATGCAGTTTTCTAATGTACAAGCTCAAGCTGCTGCAGTTGTTTGTGAATATTGCAAGGACGATCATGAGTCTAATGAATGTCCAACATTATTATCTGATGATCCTCCTCAACAGGTGCAAGTAAATGGTGTGTGGTATGACCAGCGACCCCAACCACATAATATTTCAAGAAATCAGAATTTTCATCCAGGAAATAATAATTTCCAGCGGAAGGTGCAAGGTACTGGTCTTGATTTCAGATCCAATAATTATTTGCAACCACCACCAGTTCAACCAAAGGAACCTTCTGATTTAGAAAAGCTAGTGGGACAAATGGCCCAACATTCAAATGCTTTTATGGAGGAGACTCGAGCAAACACTAGGAATACACAAGCTTCTATCAAAAATTTGGAGAACCAAATTGGCCAGATAGCGAAACAGGTGGCTGAAAGAACTCCAGGTACATTTCCTAGTAATACAGTCACTAATCCGAAGGATGATTGTTTGGCAATAACTACTAGAAGTGGTAAAGTGTTGGTTCCTCCAACAAAGCCTAAGGAGGTCACTCAACCAAAGCCAATCACAAATGTGGAGGCCGATGAAAATGCCAAAGAGCCAGAAGAAGTGGTAATTCCTTCTGAAACTGAAGGACCTGTTAAACAAAATGAAGAAGAAGAGCCACAAATTATTGCTGCTGACAAGAAATTTGAACTGAATCCTGAATATGTTAGGGCTATGGCACCTTATCCAGAACGATTCAAGAAAGATGTTCAAAAGCAGCAATATTCAAGATTTCTTGATATTTTCAAGAAATTACATGTGAACATACCATTTGCTGAAGCTTTGTCTAACATGCCCAACTATGCCAAGTTCATGAAAGATTTGTTGTCAAGAAAACATAAGCTGCAAGAGTGCCAGACAGTGACACTCACTGAAGAGTGTAGTGCTATCATACAAAAGAAGTTTCCACCCAAACTAAGTGATCCAGGAAGCTTCAATATTCAAATTGCTATTGGTAACACTGATGTTGGCAGAGCATTATGTGATCTTGGGGCAAGTATTAACCTGATGCCTTTATCAGTTTGCAAATCCCTGGGAATTACTGAGTTAAAACCCACTATGGTTTCTCTGCAACTTGCCGATAGATCTTTGAGGAGACCAAGTGTTGTTATTGAAGATGTTCTTGTTAAAGTGGATAAGTTCATTTTCCCAGCTGATTTTGTGGTATTAGATATGGAAGAGGGTACTGAAATGCCCTTATTATTGGGAAGACCTTTCTTGGCCACTGCTCGAGCCATGATTGATGTGGAAAATGGCAGGTTAGAGTTAAGGATGAATGATGAGACCATCACCATCAATGTCTTTGACTCCACGAAACAATCTTCTGATAAGGGCGATTGTTTCCGACTTGATATCATTGAGCAAGTGGTGGAAGAAGAAGTATCTTCTAGTCAACAATCTACTGAACCACCTGTGGTGCAGGAAATGATTCTTTTCAAGGAAGAGACAAATGAGTTATTTGAAATCCTTGAAAAGAAAGATTCTGACAAGGAAGATGGTGCCCCAAAAGTTGAGTTGAAGGAACTTCCGGAAACTCTCAAGTATATCTTCTTGGGGGAAGAAGAGACTTACCCTGTTATCATTAGCAAAGGGTTGTCTTCTGAACAAGAAACAAGACTGATTCAAGTGTTGAAAGAGCACAAGACTGCCATAGGGTGGTCAATTTCTAATTTGAAGGGTATTAATCCCTCATTCTGTACACATAAAATTCTCGTGGAGGATGAAATCCGACCAGTAAGGCAACCGCAAAGAAGACTCAATCCAACAATGAAAGAGGTTGTGAGGAAAGAAGTTGTAAAGCTTCTTGATGCTGGAATGATTTACCCAATTTCGGATACTGCTTGGGTAAGCCCAGTGCAGACTGTTCCGAAAAAGGGAGGCATCACCGTAGTTCATAATGAAAAAAATGAGCTTATTCCAACTAGAACTATTACTGGTTGGAGAATGTGTGTGGACTACCGAAGGTTAAATGCTGCAACAAGGAAAGATCACTTTCCACTTCCTTTTGTTGATCAAATGTTGGAAAGATTGGCAGGTTACAACTACTATTGTTTCTTGGATGGATATTCTGGATACAACCAAATTCCAGTAGCACCAGAAGACCAAGAGAAAACAGCTTTCACTTGCCCTTTTGGAGTCTTTGCTTATAGACGGATGCCATTCGGTCTATGTAATGCACCTGCCACATTTCAAAGGTGCATGCTCTCCATTTTTTCTGATATGGTGGAGAAAATCCTTGAGGTATTTATGGATGATTTCTCTGTTTTTGGCTCTTGTTTTGATGTATGCTTGTTAAATTTAACTCATGTGTTAAAAAGATGCCAAAACACAAATCTTGTACTTAACTGGGAGAAATGTCATTTTATGGTATAGGAGGGAATTGTCCTAGGACATAAAATATCTAAAAAAGGGATTGAGGTAGATGAAGCTAAATTGATGTTAATTGAGAAATTGCCTCCTCCTAATAATGTGACTGGTATTAGGAGTTTCCTAGGACATGCTGGGTTTTATAGGAGATTCATAAAAGATTTTTCTAAAATTGCTAAACCTTTAAGCTAACTTTTAGAAAAAGATTCTGATTTTCAATTTAATGATGCATGCCTTGAAGCTTTTAATCTGTTGAAAGAAAAGCTCACTACAGCCCCCATTCTAGTAGCTCCTGACTGGAATTTACCTTTTGAGCTCATGTGTGATGCTAGTGCCTATGCAATAGGTGCTGTCCTTGGCCAACGGAAGAATAAATTGTTACATGTTATATACTATGCTAGCAAAATTTTAAATGAGGCACAAGTAAATTATGCCACCACTGAAAAAGAAATGCTAGCAGTAGTATATGCATTAGACAAATTTAGATCTTATCTGTTGGGTTCCAAGGTGATAGTGTTTACTGACCACTCTGCTATCAAGTATTTGATGAATAAGCAGGATGCAAAGCCTCGTTTGCTCAGGTGGATGTTCTTATTACAAGAGTTTGACTTGGAGATTCAAGATAAGGCTGGAGTGGAGAACAAAGTGGCAGATCATTTGTCACGAATTCAGGAAAAAGAATTACAGGATGGTCCCGAGAAAGAAATAAATGATCATTTTCCTGATGAAAAAGTAATGGCTATATTCCTACCCCATTGGTTTGCAGATATTGCCAACTACAAAGTGATAAAAGAGCTGCCACCCAACCTTACTAGGCAACAACAGAAGAAGTT